>CAKNWU010326484.1:2340-31789 GCA_932072015.1 Andricus quercustozae
ACGTTCAAAAGTTTAACTACTTTGTTGAAATTTCATTTCATCAATTGTTCAAAAAAACTTTGAATCTGAAATTCATTGTCGAACTCAATAATTCAAGAAAATAATACATTTTTACGAGTTACAGCGTTTAAAAATTTGTTCAATAAATTAAAATTGTGTATACAATTGCCAAATATCCTAAACAAACAAATAATACACATAACATTCGTAAATACTTGAAAACTTCTAACTTTACGAATAAAAATAGTTAATGTCTAAAAATGTTTTTAAAAAAACTTTTGTAGCATGAATTCAACACAAAACTGCTATTTTTCATGTTATGGGACATTTTCCAGGCACAAAGTTTAAAATTATTCGGATAAAATTACTCTTCAAATATTTATTAAGGAGTATGGCGTTGATTAAGGTATTGCGTTCTACTAGCAAGGGAATTGGTTTATCGTCAGGTAAAACATATCTTCGAAATTAGAATCGCCGATTCCGATTTATGCGGGGAATAAGCCGAACAAGTCCAAGTTGTTCTATTGCATACCCAAGTCATTTTTATATAATTTTAGTCACATTTTGGGTTAGAAATTATTACAATGTCAAGGAACTGTATTTAAAAACGATACCTCATTTCAGAACCTATTGTAGAGGATGACAAATGAAAAGGTGTGAAAGCTAATTGATTACAATTATTGAACAGGTACAGCAACAAAAAAAGCGAAATGATGAATAAATAGTGGAAACTTCAAAGTTTCATTAAGGAGCACAATTGCATGATTCTAAAAGTTTTATACCATATATTTCAGAAACGAACGTCTTGAAAATACCGAAAATTCATCTGAATTGGCACAATAAACAAACCTTTTTTTTAAACAATAAGACACACGCTCTCTTACAGCATGAGGACTATCGTGAAACTCTATTCGAATAGCCGCTTTAAGTTGCTGTAGGTTTTGGGTTGATGGGCGTAACAAATGTATTGAATAAAATTTCACATAAAAAATTCGCAGGGATTTTCGTAAACTTTAAAAATTTTTTCAGAAAATTTGTGGGTGTGATGCGAGGATGCTCCATCTTGCATAAGATAGTGATTCTTTACTAAACCCTTTTCCTGCTGTGTCTCCCACCACTACACCCACACAGGACGTTCGAAAGTACTAAAGATGTGAACTACATTATTTTGCCTGAATGGACCTTGACTTACCACAAATGTGACCTGCTGGGGTTTGGCATGAGAACACCCCCATTCATTCGAAATTGACTTTGAATTCTCATTAATCCATCCTAAATTATTTGTTATATTATTGAAATTTTAGGAATTCAACAGAGTTTGAACATTTCAGTTCTTGACCAATAATTGGAAAATTATACTCGCCGGTTGGCTTTAAGATTGCGGCAGATTAATGTTTGCCGTTACATTATGGATAATATATCCCCATTTTCTGCATCTTTATAACTGAATGCATTTGCGAAAATAAATAAAAATTGAAGCCATTACCTAAATTGTAACTTTTACTTTCGGATATTTGTTAAAGAATTAATGCGGTTTATTGTTTATTGATGAAACATATGATCTCTCTTATTTGTATCTATTTACATGTACATTTTAGAAATAAATGTCAAAGGAAGATTTTTAAATTATAAATATTTAAATTTAAGAATATTTTAGCTTGAAAGACTTCCTAAAAGAATAATACTAATTTTATACTGTAGGTATTGAAATAATTGTTTGTTGAAAACATGGGTCTATTAGACATGAATCATCTCCTACACCGCAGCGAAAAAGAAGCTCCAATAATGTTTGTTCAAGAGCCACTCTAACGTGCCTGCTCGTACTTTATATGTTTTCTTTACGATTACAATTTAACAGTTTTAAAGTCTGTTAATTTTTAATAGTTTAATTCTAAATATTCACAATTTTACCATGTGAAATGTTTTAGTACTTTCAGAATTATTTAATTTTTACGTTATATAGTTTGCTATTTTTCAGCTTTTGGGAGTTTACAATTCTTAAATTGCACGATGTAAACCTGACTCCTGATTTGATATTGTAAAATTCTGAAACCCCGAAATTCAAGTATGCCCGTTCGGCATACTTTTCTTCAGGAAAACCAACTGCAAAAGAACATAAGTGTCAACATTTTTCACAGTAGAAATGCTACTAACTGTATTTGAACCACCTTGTTTAAAAATTAATAGGCTACGAAACAATTGGAAACAAAGTCATTCTCGTTTCGAGATTTAATTATTTTCCAGATTTCAAATTCTAACTTATTTAATTTTAAAGGCTACTTCTATGCAATTTTTACAATTTTAAATATGTGATATTGAAACATTGTCTTATTTTAAACCTCTTATGATAAAAACTATACAAATTGGATAACTCTTATTTCTTATAAATTATAAATGACCATTTTGACTTTGAAATTGGCAAATTTAAAATGTTTTAATTTTTAGTTCATATGATTTGGAATTAGAAGACTTCTGTAAGAAGCTTTCTTGAAATTCTTACTCGAATTTCGTAATTTTTCTCTGATATTATTTTTAAAGTGAATAAGCGAAGGTTAAGTACATCAAGCGTCGAAATAATCTTGTTTTGTTTCAAATTGAAGTGACGTAGCCTGTTTACAAGTTTTACGATAGCACCTTCTGGCTGCGTCATGAATACACTAAGGCTTCTTAAATTCTTTAATTAATGTTAAAAATAAGTAATTAGTTCAATTTTTTTGATCTAGGTCTATAGAATCCACCGGCAAATATTTCGTGGAACCAGAAGAAAACCGGAAAATGAACAGGAATTTTTTTTGTAGAATTTTAGTGGTCGCCCTGGAATATTTTGAAATATATATTTTTTCTTGGGGTATTTCTTTTTCTATAAGGCTGACGAGTTTTTAACACCTGTACAGGTCTCACAGTAATATAATTTAAAAAATAATTTAACAAAAACAGTCGTAATAAATGATAAACTGAAAACTTATTTTCGTGTATACTTTTAAGAAATTTAGATTTCAACCGGAGCTTTTTACACATGGACTACATAAGCATACATCAACTAAGTCAAATATTGAGAGAAATGTGGATAATCTTCAGAGTTTTTGTAAAATGTAAATGGCAATGTTTGATCATTGGATAATAAAAAGCTAGCTTAATTTATTGAATATTAACTAAAACTACGGAAAAAGTATTTATATGCCTTATTAAAAAGGCCGCGTAATTATTATAGATTTCAGAGTCCAAAAATGAAAAAAATTTTCATCCTTGAAGGTTTAGGTTGAAGATGTTCAACCTCAAATGTCTTGTTTCACTGCGTAGATTTTCCAATTAGAAATTTTTACATTCTCATCCTAGAAGGTATAAGATTTGAGTAAAATTTGACACCCCCCCTCCACTGTTTTTGTAAAATGTCCGCGTTTTGAGACCTTCTGAACCCAAGAAACAGGTCTTCGTAAATGTGTATGTTCAGCTGCGCATTTGCGTGTGTGTGTGTTTCTGCGTCCGTCGATTTTTAGACTGTCAACACGATAACTTTCGAAAGAATTTGCATATTTGATTGGATTTCGTTATACATACTCTTTTACTGTATTGAACTGAAGGTCAGATTCGTTAGCCAGAAATTTTGGATGAGAATTCAATTCCCATAAAAAATAAAATACCAGAGTTAAAGCATTTACAAAATTAAAAAAAAAATTAAAATGAAAATGAATATTCAAAGCCAAACAATGCACGATATGAAAAAAGTGTTCATTAAAAAAAAGTTTCTTTTTACAGACCATACGGAAATGTCATAATAACTTTTTGAATTATCTCGAAACATCGGAACATGAAGAAGCCTTTAAAAAAGATAATTGAGTATTATCAAATTACAGTTGTAATTTCATCTTATTTAAATTTCCCATAAAATCCGATAAAGTATAATAAGAAATCTTTTCAAATTTTTAATATTCCACTAAACGTAAAATTTACGACTGGAGTCTGACTACGATTGTCATATGTTTTCTGGGTCGCTGTATACTAACTCAAGGTCCATTTAACCCCATCGCGTCAGGATTTCCCATAACTTAAAAAAATAGGTCCAAAAGCCGAATAAATCCCCTATTTATTGAGCACTCAATACCAATAACCCCACAACCCCTAAATCCCTTGAACCCATAACACCTTAACCCCATAACCTCAAAATGCCATAACTCGCAAACCTCCGAACCCGGTAAAGAACCCAAATGTTGTAGTATGGTACACAAATGTACCATACTCTCTATATGAAGTTGAAGCTACTACACAGAAGCAGCTAGGATTGAATATAAATTACATTAGTTTTCGACATAATAACTAAGGCGCTTGTGTGAATGAAAAATTTTTAAATCACTACAAAGCCCATATACCTATATACAAAAAGCGTCTAAACCAACGAGAGTTTAAGTCATGACACTTTCCGAGATGTTATCTCATAAGTTTATTACCTTCTTGAATAGTTCAGAAATTTTACTGTAAGAAAATAATTAATCCAACTTGCATGGGAAAGGACTGTTCATTTTTTACTATCGGTTTTTTATTCCATGTTCTTTTAATTGGAATACATTAGGATCAAAACTAGAAAGGAAACATCTTCAATTCATAATATGGAATTCACGATCCACAAAATTGAACAAATGAATAAAATTGATTTGACAGCTTGAACCGCCGGCACATTATAGTAATTAGAACTCTTTCACAAGATTTTAATAATAAAAATCATACTCTCTTACGTCAAAGTTCGTTATTTGCATTAATATAAGATTTTGAAAACTAGCAATTCAAAGAAAAAACTACAATGATATTTTAATTTAATTTTGAGAAGATTGAGTAATATATGCCTTACATGAAGTATCCCAATATACTCCTGTATTGGCTACCGGGGAGAAGTGCCGGCAGGTGCGTTTTTTCTGGCACAAGAAGAAGAACCAGGATAGCATTTTCCAATGTGATTCCATTCGGACTCTAGTGAATCGTAATTTGCAAAAGCTTTAAAAAAACTGTTTGGAAAAATTGGCTGATTTGTGCCTACAGGACAACACCTTATTTCATCGGCAGTCAAATTATCCACTGAGCCGCTTATTATATTCATTTTTATTCGCGAATTATTCTCATCCCTCCTATATATTCCATGAAGAGTCCCACTATAATCCAATATTGCAAAAATGTCATCACTGGATGTTGATAATACAATATATTCCTGGTTTGGCCCAAGCACATAGTTCGTATGATCTATTCGCATTTGACTTGGTTCATGGGTAGGAAAAACGTATCTTCGAAATTCAAATCGCTGGTTCAGATTTGTGCAAGGAATAAGCCGTACATAGCCAAGTTGTTCTATTGCACATCCAAGTACTTGAACAGAACGAGTCCTTCCTGGAGAGGACCTGGATTTGGCGCGAAGAGGAGGCTCCTGAGGTGAAGTCCGTTCAGTTGAATATTGTCTGTCAGAAGAAGAAGAGCCAAGGTTACGTTCGCCATTAGTATTCCATTTGGTCTGTAGTGAATCGGAAGTTGCTAAATCTTTAATAAAACTGTAGGGGAAGACTGGGCGACGTCTGCCTACTGGACAATCTCGAATTTCATCAGGGGTCAAAATATGAACTCCGCCGCTTATCATATTTACTTTAATTCTTGATTTAGCTCTATTTGTCAAAAACATTGCACGAAGAAACCCGCTGTGCTCTAATATTGCAAAAATGTCACCATTTGATGCTGATAATACAATATGTTCTTCGTTTGGCACGGGAATATGGCTTGTTTCTGTTCGCAACTTAATTGGTTTACCGGCAGGAAAAACGTATCTTCGAAATTCGTACCGTAGTTTCTGATTTGTGCGGGGAATAAGCCGAATGTGCCCAAGTTGTCCAAGGGCATATCCAAGTACTCTAGGTGAAGGCGGCCACCCAGGAGGTGACCTGGCTTCTGCATAAAGAGGAGGCTCCTGTGAAGAATTCCGGTTAGGTGAATGTTGTCTGCCAGAAGGAGAAGAACCAGGGTTTCGTTCGCTATAAGTATTCCATTTAGACTCTAGTGAATCTTCATTTGCTAAAGCTTTAATAAAATTCTTTGGGCAGATTGGGTAATTTTCGCCTACCGGACAATATCGCATTTCATCTGGAGTCAAATTATCAACTGCGCCGTTTATTATATTTATTTTCACTCTCGTATGAAATTGACCTGAGGAATATATTCCACGTAAAACCCCGCTATGTTTTAATATTGCACAAGTGTCACCATTGGATACTGACAAAACAATATGTTCCTGGGCTGGCACGGGAATATACTTATTTTTTTCTATTCGCAGTCTAAGTGGATAACCAGCAGGAAAAACGTATCGTCGAAATTCAAAAAGTATTTTCTGATTTTTGCGGGGAATAAGCCGAATGTATCCAAGTTGTCCAATTGCGCATCCAAATACTTCAGGAGAAGGATGTCTGCCAGGAGGCGACCTGTCCCTGGCACGAACTGGATGCTCCTCGGGAATCTGTGGTATACAACGAGAAGGAGATGAGCAACATTGAACCGGACGCGGAGTTTCGTGACAATCTCTGCTTGCCTGCGAACTTAAACCTGCGAAAAGAAATAGAGGATTTATGTTTCTTGTTGAACAAACTTTAAATAGAGCTTGATACTTTATTCTCGTTTTTGTTAGTAAATACTTTAAAATCATAAGTATCGAAGTAAAATAAAGAAGTTTTTTTTATCGCAGATTTGTGGAAAAATCCTGAATGTTATTATTGTTTCTTCATCTGCATAATATATCCAATTTTGTACTTCCAAAAAATTGAAAAAAATCAGATCATTAAGAAGGACGAGTTAGTTTGGAAAATTCAGTGGCTCGTCATTTTTAATGATCTGATAATCTCAAATTTTTCAGAAGTACATTTTAAACATGAGAAAGATTTTCTATGCTAAAAAAAATTGTGGACAGAGCTTGTAGACTTTTTTTTTCATTTTCATGTGCTTATACAAAAATTAGTTTTTCCTGTAGAAGATAAAAAAAAATCTGGAAAAATTGTCAGAATTAGTCTTACAATGCAGATTGATATTGACATTTATGATTTTTCCAAACCTGCGATTGAAAAATTATTTTACTTTATTTCAACGTCGCCGATATTAAATAATATTCAAATTTTTTTCAAATATTTCAAAAGATTCCACAGAAATTTTTAAATTTCACATAGATTTTGTATACACTAAAAGGCTTTCTGATATTCACCAAGATTTCTAAACATTGAAAGATTTCACAAACATTTCTAATATTGTAATATTTCCAAATTATTAAAAAAGATTTTCACATAAGTTTCGCAGACCTCTAAAGAGCTCAAGGAATTGACAAACATTTTCAAAAATTCCAAGGATTTCACAAACATTTCAAATATTTTAACATGTGTTCAACTCTTCAAACTACAAATGACTTGAAAATCTACCTATCTCTTTACATTTCTGTTTCATATATTCTGCTTTTATAATTGGCAAAATAAATTATGAATAAGAACGAATCAAAATACTGATAGAGTGAAGTTCAATCTTCGAAAAAATCGTAACATAGCCATGTATGATATTAAATTATTCAGTAATGGACAATTAAGTATAATATGTAATCATATTTCGACTTTGGCTCCTCATTAAAGAACGCTAATTTGCATTTGCGCGTCAGCGTGGCAAAAGAAGGGTCCAGCCAGCTGTCCGCTCTGCTGGCTTACATATGTCGCATTCCTCGGAAAAATCGAGGCAAAAACGAGGAAGAATGCCACGAGAGTAGGGAAAACGAGGCGCGGAATACCGAGACAGCAGGTATGTCTAGTCTTCTCCCGTCTCATTCTTCGGGAATTCTCGCTCGGTAACTATACTGCTATGACGTCAGAATTTTTATCTACATGAATATACAAATGACCATTATATAAATATAAGGCCTTAAAGACCTTATGTTCACTCCACAGGCCTGAGAAATGGCCCTATTCATGCATGTATTATATAAAATAAAATAAAAATGATACATATATTTTATTAGTATATTCACCAATAGAATTAAAGATGACAGCCAGATTGAAAACGAAAGTATATACAATCCTCATTTTATCAATATTGAGGAAAAACTGAATAATTCTTCAGTGACTAAGTGGAACAACAAATGTAAATAAAGAATATTCTATTACACTATCAGAGTACAAATATATACGTAAGTAGTCGTTATCTCACACATAGGTTAAATGACGACGTTATTATTTTCAAGATTGTCTTTCGGAGATATAATTATTAAATTTTGTCTCAAAGGTAATGGTTTCAATAGGTTATAAACTATGTATGTAACCAAAAAAATGGTTAAAAAGGAAAGATCCTTGAATCATTCGAAAGTACAGAGAAATGTCAATGCGAAATAAAGAACAAACAATAATATGATAAAATACGTGTGTTTTATTTTGTATTATCCAAATCGAATCAAATATTCTGACCAAAAAATGGATAAAATCTTACAGTTTTCAAGGTTCTTACCTTGAGTTATAACACATTATACACGTCATAAGTATGGGGAGAGGGCAATAACCTACTGTGACACATAAGATTTTAAAAGATGCGTACCTGAGTTTTCTTTTAAAATAAAACCACTATAGACTTCATTTTGGTCAAAGTCCTATTTAGACATAAACCTGTTTAAAAAAAATCGACTTGTTGGAGATTAAAGTGGAAATACTTTGTCATCATTTTCAGTCAAAATTTTAACAATTTTGTTTTCAGTTTATATATTGGGTTTTAACTTCTCGTGTTTTGGTAGTAAACTAACGTTTTTCATTGAAAATTCTAATACACGCTCAAAATGTTAACTACTATGTTAAATTATCATTTCATCAATTGTGCTTACAATTCTAGTGTTTTCGAATTTCTAAAAGCATGTGTGTCGATAACTATTCAATATTATTTTATTTTTTAAATAATGGCAAATTATCTTTCAAAAAAACGTTCATTCTGACTATTCATGCTCTAAGTCAGTAATTTCAGAAAACAAAACATTTTTACGATTTACAGCGTATACAAATGTGTTCAATAAATTAAAATTGTTTACCTAATTGCGAAATATCCTAAACAAACCAATTTTACTCATAGCATTCGTAAATTGTGTGACTATCTCCAGAAAATGATAACTTTTAAAGATTGACTGAACAAAACATTTTTTTCAAAGAAGAATAATAGTTTAAACGATTTCAAAGGAGGTAAAAAAATACTTTATAGCTTCGGACTTTATGAGTAAAAATAATCAATGTTTAAAAATATAAAAAAAAAAGTTTGTAGCATGAAATTTACACAAAAATGCTATTTTTTATTTTTTGGGACATTTTTCAGGCAGAAAGTTTAAAGTTTTTCGGTAAAAATTAGTCATTAAACATTCATTGAGGGCTGACTAAACATCACCATTGGGTGAAAAGAATACAATATGTCCTCGTGTCGTCACGGACACATGTGTATTGCGGTCTACTAACCAGAGAATTTGTGTATCGTCAGGTAAAACAAATCTTCGAAATTTGAATCGCCTGTTCCGATTTATGTGGGAAATAAGCCGAACAAGTCCAAGTTTTGTAATGCATACCCAAGTCATTTTTAGATAATGTTGGTCACATTTTGATTTAGAAATTATTACGATGTCAAGGAACTGCGAATTTAAAAACGATACCTTATTTGAGAACCTATTTTACAGGATAGCAAATGCAAAGGTGTGCAAAAGAATTTATTAGTATTCTTGAACAGGTACAGGAATAAAAAAAAGAAATGATGAATAAATAGTGGAAACTTCAAAATTTTATTAAGGAGCACAATTGCATGGTTCTAAAAGTTTTGTATATTTTAGAAACCAACATCTTGACAATACCGAAAATTCGTCGCAATTGGAAAAATAAACAAACCTTTTTTTAAAACAATAAAACACACGCTCTCCTACAGTATCAGAAATATCGTGAAACTCTACCTGAATGCCCACTTTAAGTTGTTTCACGTTTTGGGTTAATCGGCTTAACAAATTTCTTTAAAGAAATTTCACAGAAAAAAGTCGCAGGGATTGAGAACTGGTGAGCAGGGAGGCCATTCTATACCACCTCCTGCAAATTCGGGGTACCTAATTCCAAAAACATGATGTCTACATATTTTGACAATTGATTCAAAAAATTTTTGGGTGTGATGCGAGTATGCTTCATCTTGCATAAAATAGTGACTCTTTACGTAGCGATTTTTCCTCCCAAGAGGGAAGGGGTTTGCTTTAGCAAGTTTCTGAAAATGGGCTACATGTGGAATTTCCCTTCCCGCCCAAAAAAAATTTGGTTTATTTACGTAGCCATTTATCCAAAAATGTGCTTAACCGTCGCAGCATGCGTTAGCATTTGATGTGTAGAGATTTTGAAAGGATGAAGTTTGAAAAAGTTCTTCAGCATTTTTCTCAATGTTTTTCGATTTACATCTAGTACTCGCGCTGCTCTACACATCGAGGATTTAGGGTTATTCTGAAAATATTCCTTCACCTGTATAATCTTTTTACATTCTCATCCTAAGGAGAAGGAATTGGTGTTGTAAAATTTGATTATGTGGATTTTCACCATATCTCCACGTTTCAAAACCCCCTCAGTCAGAAAAAAAAGGATTTTTGCGAAGGTGTCTGCAGTCTGTAGGCACGAGAACTGTCGAAAAAATTATTAGATTGGTTTGAGCTTTCATACACTTTCTTAAGGCCTGAAAAAAAGTTTGTTTGCCAGTTGTATTGTATAAAAATTCAAAAAGTTTGAGCTTTTTCTACATTTTTTAAATAATTTTTTTTTAAATTAAAAATTTAGTGCACGCCTATTTGTAGTTCAGAATTTCGAACAATTTATCTGTACGATGTTTCATTATGAAAGTCCTGTAATATTATTTTAACAACTTTTCCCCTTTTTTTTTAATTATCGTAGATTCAAATTATGATTGCACAAATAATGACTAAGAATCAAAAATTTCATTCTGTACTCAAGCTATGCAAGATCGAAAAAAAGATGGAAAGACAGAAATTATACACCCGGAAAAGATCTACAAATTTGTTATGAATCATTTTTTGATTTGACACTCAGTTTTTGCTTTATTCGTAAGAAACGCTAAAAATGAAACAATAAAATTTTCTAATCGTGAAAAAGGAAATTAAAAATCAACAAATTGAATGTTTGGACAAAAAGACACAAGGTACAATAAAATATTCTATTCTAAATTTAACATTTTTTGACTTTGCAAAACTTCATAAATCAGAGAAAAAGCAATATGTGAAGATTGTTAAGATCTCCAGACTATGTAACAAATTGAAATCCACGATAGTACTGAAATTACTAAAATAAGAAATTGCTTAATCATATTTTGCTAGAAAGCCAAAACACGCGGTTATTGAAAGATTCTGAATTCATTGTTTTGTTCATAAATCAGAAGGTTAAAAGGAAAGAAGTTTCAAATCTCAGGTGGTATTTTCGATTTTTTGGTTTGCTTGGAGATAAGAACAAACCATTTAAATAGATAAATAAATCGAATAATATTTATAGGTAGCGCATCGCTAGTTTCTCTATTTCCACAGAAAATTCAATTTTTCTCGAAAAAGGCAGATCATGATGCAAAAATATACACAATAAAAAACGTGCGTCTAACTGAAGTGAGTGCATTTTTTATTCACAGTGTTTTTTCACGTTTAGCGACATAAGGAGATATGCGAAGAAAATTTTTATGAAGAAGCTTTATTCGTCTATTTCTCTTACTGAGAGATAACTAATACATTTAAATTATTTTTATGTTCTTTGAAAAATTATAGAAACCCATTTTCCAAAAAAAAGTCATTTTAAATGTTTACATGAATCGCTTCCGAAAAGTCTGAAAATAATTCAGATTCGTAGTATACACAATCGAGTAAGTGGAATAGATTATGAATGCTTCTTTATAATACATTTCTTCTTTTACCTCCTTAAATAGAAATAACTACATGAAAGAATTTGAACAAAATTTAAAATTATTTTCATGAGCCGCATTTTTCTTATTGTATTTAATTTTGCGTTATGATCAGCCGTTTTCGTGAAAAATTTATTGCACTATAAAAACCGACAAATTCGTGATGAACGACATCCAAATATTATTCGATTTATTTCCTGTTTCTCCTAAATAACTTTTAACCCAAACGGAAAGAAAAAATCGAAAATGCAAATTTAAGATTCGGCCTTTTTTAACACCCTTTTTGAGGATCCCGGCGCGCTGCTTATCGACATAGTTCTGTCTTCCATTAATTATAAGTTAATTATGTCAGGGTTTGCAAATAAGGGTTTTTCGACCTTTGTACTTCCCCCATATTTGTGCACATACCTTTTAAAATTAATCTTCAAAGCATCGGCAACTGTAATTTGTAGATATAATTTTGGAGAAATAATGTACTACATAAAATGTTAGTGTAGCTTGAGTCGTTCTTCCAAAAAGTTACTTTTTAATTTTTAATGTATTTCTATAGAAAATGTGTACAACAAATTTCTAGATCTTTTTTGGCTGAACAACTTTTAGCTTTTGATGTTCTTTTCGTCTCTTGTATGATTTTTCCAAAATTCAATTTTCTTCATTTGAATACTATTTTTTACGATTAAAAAAAATACACATCTTTAAAAAAATTATTTACGCAACATTTGTACCTCCTTCCTTCTCTTCTTCTCCATCCCACCCACACTCCCTTCATCCATCATACTTCCTTTTAGTCTCTCCTTTCATGCATCAAAACCTACATGCTCATTTCGCTGCTTTCCACCTCTACGCCCTTCTCCAATCAGTGCTCCACTTTTGCATACGCCTTCACACACAGTGCACATATCCTCTTTTCCCTAGGAAGCCAGAACCTATTAAAATCCTTCGGGCACCCACATCTCATCCTCGCTATATAAGCGCCTGACTTCCTTTCTCTCCTTTCTCACACAAATATTACGCTGTCGCCCTTGACATAATCCGCACAAAGTTCCCGTTAAACCTTGATTGTCTTATTCTCTCTTCCCCTGCTGTCTTCACTCTCTCCATGCTGTTTTTCTCAACCAAATCATATACCTTCCTTCCTTCCTCGTGCATCCTTCTCACTCCATCAATCTGTAGTCCATTAATTCTAAAATACCTTTCCTTTCAGCCTCCATCCTCCCACCCCCTCACCTGTTCTCCATCACCCACCAACACTCCCTACCACCTTACTCCCCCCCCTCTTCCAAAAATTTCTCCTCATATTTAAACGCCCGACTCCCCGCTAGAATTCCTACACTCTTTCTCCTCGTCTCTCTTCTGAAAATATAATTAGGCGTGTTCCTTGCCAACCCCAATGTCCACTTTACATACCTCTCCTGTGTTCTAATTACCTCTTCATTTTCCTTCCACCCCCATATCTCTACTCCACAGAATAGCGCACTCATCACTAGCGAGTCAAACAATTTCATTCTCCTTTCAAAGTCATCTTCGAATAACCTATTTCGCAACCCCCACACCTGCCTCATCACCACATTTTCCCTTCTCACTCTCTCTTTTATGTGACCACCTACTCCTCATTCCTCCAAAACACGAAGCCCTTCCACTTCCTCTCCCGTCCATAAGTGTGGCTGTAGCTATAAGTTTGGGTAAGCCGAATATGAAATCGCTTCTGTTTTCTTGAATCCTTTATAATTTTACAACAACAATATAGTAATCACGATCCTACAAAATGGAACAAATTAATAAAAAATGACAGCTGGAACCGCCGGTACATTATAGTAATTAGAGATTTTTCAAAGGTTTTTTGTATTAAAAATCATAATCTCTGACGTAAAAGTTCGTAATTTGCGTTGACATACAAATTTCAAAAATAGCAATTCGAAGAAAAAACTCTAAGGACGTTTTAATATTTTAATTTAATTTTTTATCCAACTTCAGCGTACATGGATTATTATGTTTGATTTTGCAATTTTTCTATTAAATTAATTACACGTAGTGTCCAGTGAATCGCAACTTGCAACAATTTTCATGAAAGGGTAATGCAAATATGTCACCATTGGATGAGGATAAAACCATATATTCTTGCTTTAGCTTGATACAAATTTACCATTTCCTCCAAGCAATCGAATTTCTTTATCAGTGGCTGAATAGTATGTTCGAAACTTGCATTTCCGGTTCTGATTTGGCTCGGGTATAAGGCGATTGTGGCCAAGTTGTCCAAGTGCATATCCTAGTACTTGATGACAAAGGGTCCTGCCCGGAGGAGAACTGGAACTGGCATGGAGATGGTTCTACTGAGGAGAAGTCCGAGCAGAGGCGTTTTGTCTGGTACAAGAAGGAGAACCAGGCGAGCGTTTGCCATTGTGATTCCATTCTGAATCTAGTGAATCGTAATTTGCAAAAGCCTTAGAAAAACTGTTTGGGAAGATTGGGTGAGTTTTGCCTACTGGACAACACCTTATTTCATCTGCAGTCAAATTATCAATTGCGCCACTTATTATATTTATTTTTATCCGCGAGTTATTTTCATCTGTCCTATATATTCCATGAAGAGTCCCACTATAATCCATTATTGCAAAAATGTCAGCACTGGATGTTGATAATACAATATATTCCTGGCTTGGCTCAAGCACATAGTTCGTATGATCTATTCGCACTTGAATTAGAGCGTAGGCAGGAAAAACATTTCTTCGAAATTCAAATCGCTGGTTCTCATTTGTGCAAGGAATAAGCCGAACATAGCCAAGTTGTTCTATTGCACATCCAAGTACAAGAGCAGAAAGGGTCCTTCCTGAAGAGGACCTGGACTTGGTACGAAGCTGAGGCTCCTGAGGTGAAGTCCGTTCAGGTGAATGTTGCCTGTCATACGAACAAGAGCCAGGGTTACGATCGCCATTAGTATTCCATTTGGTTTGCAGTGAATCGGAATTTGCTAAAGCTTTAATAAAATTGCAGGGGAAGATTGGTTGACGTTTGCCCACTGGACAATCTCGAATTTCATCTGTGGTCAAAATATCAACTGCGCCGCTCATCATATTTATTTTGATTCTCGAACGAAGTTTATTTGTCGTAAAGATTCCACGAAGAAGCCCGCTGTACTCTAATGTTGCAAAAATGTCACCATTTGATGTTGATAATACAATATATTCTTGGCTTGGCACGGGAATATATCTCCTTTCTGTTCGCAACCTAATTTGTTTACCAGCTGGAAAAACGCATCTTCGAAATTCGTATCGTAGGTTCTGATTTGTGCGGGGAATAAGCCGGATGTATCCAAGTTCTCCAAGTGCATATCCAAGTACTCTAGGCGAAGGCGGCCACCCAGGAGGCGACCTGGCTTCTGCATAAAGAGGAGGCTCGTGTGAAGAATTCCGTTCAGGTGAATGTTGTCTGCCAGAAGGAGAAAAACCAAGGTTACGTTCGCTATTAGTATTCCATTCAGACTGTAGTGAATCGTCATTCGCTAAAGCTTTAATGAAATTCTTTGGGCAGATATGGTGACGTTCGCCTACTGGACAATATCGCATTTCATCTGGAGTCAAATTATCAACTGCGCCGCTTATCATATTTATTTTTACTCTCGTATGAAATTGATTTGTCGAATATATTCCACGTAGAATCCCGCTATGATCTAATATTGCAAAAATGTCACCATTGGATACTGATAAAACCATATGTTCCTGAGCTGGCACGGGAATATAGTTATTTCTATTTATTCGCAGTCTGAATCGATAACCAGCAGGAAAAACGTATCTTCGAAATTCGAAACGTAGATCCTGATTTGCGCGGGGAATAAGCCGAATGCATCCAAGTTGACCAAGTGCATATCCAAGTACTTTAGGAGAAGGAGGCCTGCCAGGAAGCGACCTGTCCCTGGCACGAACTGAATGCTCCTCGGGAGTGTGATGTATACGACGAGAAGGAGATGAGCGACATTGAACCGAACCGGGAGTGTCAAGGCAATCTCTGCTTGACTGCGAACTTAAACCTGCGAATAGAAATAGAGGATTTATATTTCTTGTTGAACAAACTTCAAAAAGAGCTCTTGTTCAGCTCTTTGTTCTTAAGACCAACTGTTTTGTGAAAAGTAAAAAAAATAATTTTTTTATGTTCTACTATCTGGCCGAAACGGCATCTTCATAATAATCTCATAGTCCTCTAACATCGTGATACCAGAACTCCATAACCTCTAAACCCCGTAACCTCATTTAGTAGAAGAATCTGGTTCGGGAAAACAGAACAATTTCGTGAGTTTTTCTTGTGGAACATAGTCACATGGGTAAGGTGGGTAAGTAACTCTAGAACCACAAAATCTCACAACACCATAACCTGAAAACCCCTTCATTCCGTTAAAATCGCCACCATCCCATAGCATCAAAGAAGTGTAACTATTTGATCTAGTCATATGAATCTCGAATATGATGGGTGACTACCATTGTTTATGTTAAGGATAGCAGACGTATAATACTCTACTGATTGAAGAAAAAACACAGTAAATGCAATGAAAGTGTTATGAGGTTTTGAAGGGTTTTACCCATGACTATGAGCCACAAGAAAAACTCACGAAATTTTTCTGTTTTCCCGAAACAGATTTTTATACTAGATGAGGTAACGGGGTTTTGATGTTATGGAGTTATGGTATCACGAGGTTAGGGTATTATGTGATTATGGTGTTATAGGGTTACCAATAACATTTTTTATGGGCGGGTTGGAGGGTCATTTGAAAGTGGCATGGAGTAAATGATTTGACCGGTTGAAGGGATTTTTCGAGTGTTTTTTGATGTTATGTCAAAATCCTGACGTGTAGAGGTAAAACGGGTTGCGGATTCGGTTTCAGCGGGAAAAAATACATGGTGATATCATATTGCCATCCAAGACCCAGAACAAACATTTTTTGTGTGGGCCTGTGTAATTCATCTATCCTCGAATAAATTCGTCTTTGTAGGTTGAACATTCGACTATTTGGTTAAAAATTCGATTGTATTGTTAAAAAGTAATTTCTTTGTTTCACGCTAAGTAGTATATAATGCCCGAATTCCTCATCCCGTCTCATCCTTCCTCGTTCTCACCCCAGCATTTCCAAGGAATGCGCGAAAAACGCATAGCGCTAGCTATACCAACTTTCGTGTACGTATTCATGTATGTAACGAATTTCATAACTCGGAGATGCCTTAGAACTGAGAAGTTTTCTTTCGAGTCCCTCATTTCGTTCCTTTCATAAGGTTTAGTTGATCCGAATTAAAATAAAGCAGTTCTTCAATCACAGAGTTGTGGAAAAATCGTGAATGTTATTATTGTTGCTTAATCTGCATAATATATCGAATTTTTTCAATTTTTTAAGCATTTGTATTTAAGTTCGTATAGGGAAAAATTTAGTCTCTTATGGTGTCCTGAAAATGAAAAAAATATAGCATGCTCAAAATTTATGAATAATTTTTTAGCATATAAAAACTTTCTTATGTTCAAAATACACTTCCAAAACATTGAAAAAATCTGATCATTAAGAAAGACGAGTTCATTTGAAAAAATCATCGACTCGTCATTTTTAATGATCTGTATTTTCAAATTTTTCCGAAGTACATTTTAAGCCTAAGAAAGCTATTCTATGCTGAAAAAAATTATGGGCAGAGCTTCTAGACTTTTGTTCATTTCCATGTCCTCATACAAAAATTAATTTTTCCTACTGAATCTCAAAAAAAAAAAAAAAAATCTGAAAAAATTCTCATAATTAATCATATCAAATCATATATCATTCATATTGAGAAACATAAATAACATTTATGATAATTCCAAAACTGCGATTAAAAAATTATTTTCATTTATTTCAATTTCGCCGAAACGCAAGATATTAATTAATTTTCCAAACATTTTAAAAGATTGCAAAAGATTTCACAGAAATGTTAAAATTTCACATAGAATTCGCATACGCTAAAAGGCTTTCTGGAATTCACCAAGATTTCCAAATATTGAAAGATTTACCAAACATTTCTAATATTGAAATATTTTCAAATTATTCCAAAGATTTGAAAAAGATTTCAACAGTATTTCTAAATTATTAGAAATTATAGTGAAATCTACTATAATTTCAATATTGAAAAGTAGTAGAGAGGGCTACTAATTTAAATAGGGAAACTCACTAATTTCAATAGAACGGGCTACTATTTCAAATAGTAAAACTGACTAATTGTAATTGTGAGGACTACTACTTTAAGTAGTGAGACGAACTAGCTTATGTATGTACCATCGAAAGTTGTCGTGACAACATTTAAAGTAGTCAGACTACTACTACCAATCTTGCGAATAACAGTAGTAGCCCAAACAAATTAAATAGCAGCGACATATACTAAAAACTAAAGTAGTTGGCCTTATTACTTTATTAGTTGGCCCAACCAACTTTTTTTTCAGGGTATAAATTATAATAAAAATGATACATATATTTTATTAGTATATTCACCAATAGAATTAAAGATGACCGCCAGAGTGAAAACGAAAGTATAGAACATCCTCATTTTTGCAATGTTGAGGAAAACCTGAGTAATGCTTCAGTGAATACGTGGATCAACAAACTTAACTAAAGAATAATCTATTGCACCATCAGAGTACAAATGTATACGTAAGTAGTCGTTATCTCACACATAGGTTAAATTACGACGTTATTAGTTTCAAGATTGTCCTTCGGAGATAAAATTATTAAATTTTTATCTCAAAGTCAATGGTTTCAATTGGTTGTAAACTATGTATTTAACAAAAAAAAGTCGTTAAAAAGAAAAGTTCCTTGAATCATTCGAAACTAGAGAGAAAGGTGAACGCGAAATAAGAAACAAACAATAACATGATAAAATACGTGTTTTTCATTTAATATTCTCCAAACCAAATATTCTAACCAAAAAAAAGAATAAAACCTTGCAGTTTTTAAGGTTCTTACCATGAATTATAAAAAAGTATACACGTAATAAGTGTAAGGATAGGGCTATACCATACTGTCACACATAACATTTGAAAAGATGCGTACATCAGTTTACTTTCAAAATAAAACCACGATAGACTTAATTTTATTCAAAATCCTGTTCAAATATAAACTTATTTGAAAAATTCAACTTATTGAAGGTTAAAGTTGAAATACTTTGTCAAAAATTAATTGTAATTATTGAAGATCCACGTGTTTCTGCATCTTTATAACTGAATGCATTTGCGAAAATAAATAAAAAGTGTAAAACTTTAGTCCAAGAAGCCATTACCTAAATTGTACCTTTTACTTTTGGATATTTCTTATAGAATTAATGCGGTTTATTGTTGATTGATGAAATATATGATATCTCTTATTTGTATCTATTTACATGTACATTTTCGAAATGAATGTCAAATGAAGATTTTTAAATTATAAACATTTAAAATTTAAGAATATTTTACCTTGGAAGACTTCCTAAAAGAATAATACTAATTTTATACTGTAGGTTTTAAAATAATTGTTTGTTGAAAACATGGGTCTATTAGACATGAAACATCTCCTACGCATCAGCGAAATTTTAAATTGCACAATGTAAAGCTGCCTCTTGATTTGATATTGTAAAATTCGGAAACCCTGAAATTCAAAATTATTCCATTTTTAGTCCTGCGAACATTTTATATTGAAGGAATTTCAGTTTTCCATTCTTCGAAGTTACATTTTTTATGAATGCATTTTTGATCCATTGTTGAACCAACTACACCGGTTCGCCCGTTCGGTATGCTTTTCTTCAGGAAAGCCACTGCAAAAGAACATAAGTGTCGACATTTTCCACAGTAGAAATGCTACCAAATATATTTGAACCACCTTGTTGAAAAATAGATAGGCTACGAAACAATTGGACTCAAAGTCATTCTCGTTTCGAGATTTAATCATTTTCCAGACTTCAAATTCTAACTTCCTTAATTTTAAAGGCTACTTATAAATTATAAATTGCCATTTTGACTTTCACATTGACAAATTTCAAATGTTTTAATTTTTAGTTTATATGATTTGGAATTAGAAGATTTCTGTAACAGGCTTTGTTGACATTCTTAATCGAATTTCGTAATTTTTCTCTGGTATTATGTTGAAAGTGAATAAGCGAAGGTTAAGTACATTAAGCGTCCAAATAATCTTGTTTTGTTTCAAATTGAAGTGACGTAGCCTGTTTACAAGTTTTACGATAGCACCTTCTGGCTGCGTCATGAATACACTAAGGCTTCTTAAATTCTTTAGTTAACGTTAAAAATGAGTAATTAGTTAAAGTTTTCGTTCCAGGTCTAGAGAATTCACCGGCAAATATTTTGTGGAACCAGAAGAAAACTGGCAAATGACCAGGACTTTTTTTTGTAGAATTTCAGTGGTCATCGTGAAATATTTTCAAAAATATATTTTTTCTTTTGGGTATTCCTTTTTATATTAGGCTGGCGAGTTTTTAACACCTGTACAGGCCTCACAGTAATAGTATTAAAAAAATAATTCTACAAAAACAGTCGCAATAAATGATAAACTCAAAACTTATATACAACTTATACAAGTCAAATATTCAGAGCAAGGTGGATAATATTCAGAGTTTTTGTAAAATGTAAATGGCCACTATTGATCTTTGGATAATAAAAAGCTAGCTTAATTGTATGTTAACTAAAACAACGGAAAAAGTATTTTTATGCCTTCTAAAAAAGGCCTTGTAATTATTATAGATTTCAGACTCCACAAATTTAAAATTGTTTCATCCTACAGGGTTTATTTTGAAGATGTTCGACCTCAAATATCTTGTCTTACTGCGTAAATTTTTCAATTACAACTGTTTACATTCTCATCACAGAAGGTATTAGATAGGTATTAGCACGATAACTTTCGAAAGAATTCACATACTGGATTGGATTTCTTTATAAATACTCTTTTCATGTATTGAACTGAAGGTCAGATTCGTTAACTAGACATTTTGGATGAGAATTTAATTTTGAAATAATGTTTCAATACCAATGCATATTATGAATTTTAGTAATACAGATTTATTAAAATAATACATCTTTCAGAGTAGCTGAGAGTAAAATCCAATGCAAAATAAGGATCAATTTATTAAAGTGCATTTAAACAAAATCGAGTTTCAAGCACGAGATACGTTATGAAAATGTGTTCGTTAGAGCCGAAGCAGCCTTCAAAAAAGAGAATTGAGTATCATCAAATCAAAGTTGTAATTTCATCTGATTTAAATTTCCCATAAAATCCGATAAAGTATAATAAGAAATCTTTTAAAATTTTCAAGATTCCACTAAACCTGTTGAAACTACTTTGAAATCCTGATTAAAAATTTTGTCACACTGATAGACCGACGGGGGGGGGGGGCAAGATTTGTTCGAAATATAATGCTTTGAGTTTATTCTTGCCTGGAAATTAATCGTTTTTATCGGCAAGAAGATACTATTTCACGATGCTATTTGTTAATTTAATTAACAAATATTACAAAAAATTATCTAAATAACACAGTTCCACAAAAGAAATCCAGAAATTTCGACTGGAGTCTGACTACGACTGTCACATGTTATAGGGGTCGCTGTGTCCTAATTCTAGGTCCATTTAACCATTCAATACTAATAACCCCATAACCCCTAAATCTTCAAACCCATAACACCTTAACCCCATAACCTCAAAATGCCATAACTCCGAAACCCCCGAACCCGTTAAAGAACAGATATATGAGCGTTCAAAGCCTGGAACACAGGATGTTCGAGCCATGTATGCTTCTTGAGTCTTAAACCCACATTCTTCAATAACCCCATAACCCGGTGAAAATAGATTCTGTACGGACTTTAATGAGTTAAATCTTTGGAAATAATTGCTATACTACTTACTCGTGTTTTTGCAATCCAGGGCACTTAGGCTTTGTATTAAAATAATAACAATTCCTTATTCCAAACGGAAGGATATCATTTTATTAGCGCCACGTTTCGGTCCTGTATTTGGACCCTCTTGAGGCTTTACAATGTAACCGGATACACTACATAGTTGCATATACATATGTGATCACACACACTCACGTAATTACACTTTTTTTCCTCTTTACACCTACAATATAACTATACGAAATAAATAAATAAGCAACTAAAAACAGAGAGCACACAGTTGCACACACGGATACATACCCGTTTTATTAACCATCCCATCTCTACCCTTCCCGTTTAATCCCTCCCCTTCGCATATAGTCCTATCCTTTCCCATCCTACCCCACCCTATCCTTCCCCATCTATTTCCCTTTTTCTTTCCCTTCCCTTCCTATCCTGTCTCATCTTTTACCTTCCTTTCCATCCCCTCCCACCCAAACCTATTTCTTCCCTATTCCTGTTCATTCCCTTCCTATCCAATCTTATCCTATCCCACCCATATTCCTTTCCATTTCCATCCCATTTTCCAATCCTATTCCGTACCTATTCCTTTTCTTTCCCATCTCATACTAAAGTCTCGTTCTCACCGGGTTATTGCGTTTCGGAGTTTTGGGGTTATTGTAGAATATGGGTTTAGGGCTCACGTAACATGCATGGATCGAACATACATTGCTTCAACGCTCATGAGCATCTTTATTACCGGATTATGGGGCTTTGGGGTTAAGCTATTTTGAGGTTATGGGCTTGAAAGGTTATGTGTTTAAGGGCTTAAGGGGTTATCGGGTTATTGCGATTGAGGGCCACTGACGCTGGATTCCATCAGTTCAGAATTAATGCAGATTCCAAGTTGCTCATCGGCAGCGTACCCTTCTGGATATATAAACGGGAAGAGAACAGCTGGGTAACTGCGACACGAAAGCTCGTTGTCAATAAAGACGAATTCCTAAAACTGAAATCGGCTTCAGAACCCTTACAGGTGACGTATAATCATGTTCCTGGCCACCAAGTGATAGAAGTAAATGAAGAAGGGGATAAGCTGGCGAAAGAGAAAACAGAGCATGATTCCGTACAAGGAACCAGCACTTTCTATATATAAACATTAAGTTTTTATCCTAAGGACCAAAAACCTCCGGAACAAGTCATAGTTGATATCAGCCTACTAGATATAAGTAGTTGTCTGGAGAATAAACTCATGCCGGCCCGTACGTACGATTGAATGATGATTACCGATCCTTCATGTGGCGTATTTGACAAAGTGTCACTTGACACCGTAGGAAAACTCCCTACAACCTTGAACTGGAACCGGCACATACTAAAGACGCAGGACATTTTCAGAAAGTATTGTATAGAGGTACCCATTTCGTTGCTACTCACTTCTTCTCTCACTACTTTGCCCCGAAGTGCATCCTGAGAGGTCGAGGAGAAGCCTTTGTGAGTGAAATGAAGAGGAAAATGGAAAAACTTTTTTATGCAAAACAATTGTCGACTTTCGTGTATCTTCCGCAAACGAAAGGATCCTTGGAGAGAAGCCACATAGTTTTAAAAAATTGTATCAGACATTATGCCAACAATTATGACGAATTTTACAGACTGGTACGAGATTCAAAAAATTCCCGCAAAGAATCTAATTATTGTAAGGGAAATGTCAAAAAAATACTATGATCAAAAGGCTAGGCGGCTAAACGCGAAACTGAATGATCTGGTATGCGTGATGAAGGATCTACGCGATGCAAAATTCGACTTGCGAAGTCATAGTCCATAAAAGGTCGTAGGACTAACCGATATTCATAATTTAATTCTAGAAAGTGACAATGGCTCGCGATTTATGAATCATGCTGACAAGCATGAGGTATTTAAGATTTGAGCAGGTTAAAAGAACGAAAACGATGTTCTATTCAAATAAATTCAATAAAGTCCATGGTTACCCAAAGATGATTCTGTTCCAAAATATTTCCGGTGTGGCGCACTGCTACCGTCGAACGTCAGACAACGCAAACCTGTAGCAGGACTTGTCACCTATGATGATAAGGCACTATTAGACTATTGGGCTGAAAACTCATGCTTTGAGATATGATCTCGAGCAAGTACATCCAAGAGTAAAAAGTCAGGAAAGACAGCTTAATCAGTTAAATTTTGATTTAAACCTTACTGCAGTGTCGTTCAATTAAATTAGAGAATATATGTCATAAATAAACTATACGGACACTTTAAATCAAATTCTGACAATGCCCATCATTCTATATACATTCTATATAAGAATCTAGAAGAGGACATTTACAGCCCTCTCTGTTAACCACCAACCAACTAGAGGTTGTATATCGACATGTACAAGACCATGCTCCCAAACTCATGTTTCCTACTCGAGGACCAAAAGTTAGTATCGAGAAAATAGCACAATCATGAACATCCACGATCATTATGAGGAATGGATATTTAAGGTTCGTTCTGGATATACCACCTCAAGCATTATTTACAATTCAGTTATCAAATTGGAAATAGTCCAACTAGATCCAGACTGTATATTGAAAACAGCGTGGGTCTTATATTAGATTAGGCTTATTAGAAGTCCTGTTATTAATTACCTATACTTTCGCTCTCAAATCTCAATAGCAATATTAGCATGTGTCTAGTGTATTAGAAAAAAGCGATTTAAGAGGTAGACTATTAGTGACGTCCAACGAATTACTCAACATTTTGAAGAAGCTGACCTCGAACAACGCCATGAATATGAATTAGAATCCACAAACATCTCCAGGAGCCGCTAACGCGAATTCAAATCGGATCCTTTACAAGAAAAACATGCAGCAAGCTTTTGAAAAAGCAGCCAAAATATCGAAAGTTTCGGAGATGCTCCTGCCCAAGGTACAGCTACTGGTGTAAACGCTTAAACCCATGTGCAAAAAGCCCAAAATTTCGAAAGTGGAAGTGTAACGTTTAAAAAAATTCCACACAAATGCACCATATTCTCTATATTAAGTCCAACCCACTACACAGAAGCAGCTAGGATTGAATACAAAATAAATTATTTTCGACATAATAACGAAGGCGCTTGTGTGAATGAAAAATAAAAAAATCACTACTAAGCCCGTATACGTCTATACGAAAACCGTCTAAACCAACGAGAGCTTAAGCCATGACACTTTACAAGAAGTTATCTCATAAGTCTATTACCGTCTTAAATAATTCAGAAATTTTACTATAAGAAAATAATTAATCCAACTAGCATGGGAAAGAACTGTTCATTTTGACCCCGTTATCAAGGACAATAATACAAATTTTCAGGATGGTTTTGTTACGTAACGTCCTGGTAGGTGCATTTTCTTATATCCCAGCGTCCTTCCTATGTGAGTAATCAATTTATTTGAATATCTCGTGTTGCCTATAATAGTTAACCATTAATAATAATATTAGAGTTACCGTTAGCTAATTGACAATTTCTGACTATTGTGAAATATTTTTGCAATTAGGAACTGATGATAATTGACGGTTATAAACTATTAAAATAAATAAAATAAATTGGAAAAAATTAATAATTATTTATTAGTCAATCAAATTAAAATTGTAATTTCAAAATATTACATGAAAGGACTGAAACGTGCCTTTGAGTCACGTTGTGATAGTTAGCATTTTTCAGAAGTCGACGATTCCTAATATAGCTTCCTTCCATAGTTGCTTTTCAAATTGTCGCTTGACAATGAATATCCCATAAAAATTAGCAAAGTGCTTGATAAATTGCCCTACCTCACCCACGCATTCGTACCTTCGAGTCTGTCACACTCTAAATTCTCATCACAGTTCTTTACTACTTCTTGCACCGACAAGAAGTAATACGGAATACGAAAAAAGCAAGGTTTCTCATGCCCGTCTGCACTCGAAGCAGATCTGAGCTGGACCGCGACTTAATTAATAATTAAAGTTAGACTTTGACTAAAAAATTCCCTTTTTGAACAGTAGTGCAACCCGACCCCATATTTTTTATCAAGTATCAACGGACTTTGCCCTTAAAACTGCTCCAACGGCCATGCGTTTCTACCAAATACAGACGAACCGCAAAGGGGATTGAATGATGGAACCATTGGACATAATTTGACAAATTTAATTAACTCACACAGGCAGATTTATGGACGGACGTATGACACTTTTGGATCTGTAGTCGACGGAAATCAGAGAGCGAATTTAAGTGACATAACGGCTTACTGACCTATAGCCATTTGAATTCGAAACCAGCAGAGATCTTTCTCCATTGTCAAGGATATTTGGATTTTGCGAATCAGGTTACTGCACCCAGATTAAAAACAGCGAATAGGTCCCATTGCTGTCCTCAACGAAGTGCAACGGTCCAGGGAGAGGCCTCAACCTAAAAGGTATAGATATGTGAGATTGATCTAGAATTCTCGTGTTATTTATTTAAATAACACGTTCATTCCGCAACACTGCTCCGAACCAGGTTGGTGATAAATCTCTCTAGCGACCGTCCCACGTTAAGAGTCGCACAAAATTGTTATGCGTGGCTCCCCACTTGGGTTCATTAGTATCCAAGGTCTTTTTTTATTTTAGGCATCATTCACTCTACTCACATTCTTTTTATAGACTATTTTTTGCCAAACTGTTCTGTCCTGGCATACTAGCCTAGCTAGTATAGCTAATAATAATGTATTATTTTCTATCTCGCAGCTCTGTTGCTCTATATTTTCACCTTCCAATAATTCTTTAAAAGATTCTTTTAAAGTGACTACAATCCCGTCTGTATCAGACATCATTTCACCTTTGTTGTTTCCTATGCTCACAAACTCTGTACTGTTACTTTTGTTTATCTATTTAAATATTATTTTCATGGTTCCTTGGAAGTAGTTTTCTAATTTATTCTCTTCTTTTGTTCTGATTTTATCCTTACTTTCTTTAATTAGTCGTCCTTTCCGAAAAACGAGAAATCAAATCCTTGTCCACTGCTTCCTTCCCCCTGGCGAATAAAGTGTAGCAGTAGCTATAAGTAGGGGTAAGACGTCGCACTTCAAACTGCACCATCGGACATGCGGTTGTACCAAATTCAGACGAACCGGGACAGGATCGAATGACGGCAACTTTGGACCTAATTTGATGAATGGAATTGGCTCACACAGACAGATTTATGGACGGAAGTATGTCACTTTTGGGGTTTTAGTCGACGGACGAAAAAGCGCGAATTTAATTGACATAACAACGTAAGGACGTTTAGACATTTAAATTCGAAACCAGCCTTTCCCAAAAACTATCCATATATTCCATGTTCTTTTAATTTGAATACATTAGGATCAAACCCAAAAAGGAAACATCTTGAATTAATAATATGGAATTCACGATCCACAAAATTGAACGAATAATTAAAATTGATTTGACAGCTTGAGCCGCCGGTACATTATAGTAATTAGAGCTCCTTCACAGGATTTTAATAATACAAATCATACTCTCATACGTTAAAGTTCGTTATTTGCATTGATATAAAATTTTGAAAACAAGCAATTCGAAGAAAAAACTATAATGATATTTTAATTTAATTTTGAAACTACTTCAGGCTACAAGGATTAATATGTTTCGTTTTACAATTTTTTCGTTAAATTTATTATAAACAGTCTATAGTGAATTGCAATTTGCAACAACTTTCATAAAAAGGTGTGAGAAGATTGAGTAATACCTGCCTTACACGACATTATTTCATTTCATCTAATGTCATATTCTTAACATCACCGCTTATCATATTCATTTTTATTCTCAAATTATTTCCATCTATCTTATGTACATCACGAAGAATCCCAATATACTCCACTATTACAAAAACGTCAACATTGGATGTTGATGAAACTATATATTCTTAGCTTGGCGTGAACTAAACCTGGCATGAAGAGGAGGCTCCTGAGGAGAAGTCCGGGCAGCTGCGTTTTGTCTGGCACAAGAAGAAGAACCAGGATAGCATTTTCCAATGTGATTCTATTCGGACTCTAGTGAGTCGTAATTTGCGAAAGCTTTAAAAAAACTGTTTGGGAAAATTGGGTGATTTTTGCCTACTGCACAATACCTTACTTCATTTGCAGTCAAATTATGAACTGCGCCGCTTATTACATTCTTTTTTATTCGCGAATTGTTTTCATCTGTCCTATATATTCCATGAAGAGTCCCACTATAATCCAATATTGCAAAAATGTCACCACTGGATGTGGATAATACAATATATTCTTGGTTTGGCCCCAGCACATAGTTCTTATGATCTATTCGCATTTGAATTGGTTCGTAGGCAGGAAAAACATATCTTCGAAATTCAAATCGCTGGTTCTGATTTGTGCAAGGAATAAGCCGAACATAGCCAAGTTGTTCTATTGCACATCCAAGTACTTGAACAGAAAGAGTGCTTCCTGGAGATGACATGGCTCTGGTACGAAGAGGAGGCTCCTGAGGTGATGTCCGTTCAGGTGAATGTTGTCTATCATGTGAAGAAGAACCGGGGTTGTGTTCGCTATGAGGATTCCATTTGTTCTGAAGTGAATCGGACATTGCTGAAGCTTTAATAAAACTGTGGGGGAAGATTGGGTGACTCTCGCCTACTGGACAGTATCCCATTTCATCTGTGGTCAAATTGTCAACCGCGCCGCTTATCATATTTACTTTAATTCTCGATTTAGCCCTATTTGGCGTGAACATTGCACGAAGAAACCCGCTATACTCTAATATTGCAAAAATGTCACCATTTGTTGTTGATAATACAATATATTCTTGGTTTGGCACGGGAATATAGGTCGCTCTTGATCTCACCCTGATTGGTTTATCAGCAAGAAAAACGTATCTTCGAAATTCGAATTGAAGGTTCTGATTTGTGAGGGGAATAAGTCGAATATATCCGAGTTGTCCAAGTGTATATCCAAGTACTATAGGTGAAGGCGGCCACCCAGGAGGCGACCTGGCTTCGGCATGCAGGGGAGGCTCCTGAGGAGAATTTCGGTCAGGTGAATGTTGTCTATCAGAAGAAGAAGAACCAGGGTTACTTTCGCTACACGGATTCCATTCGGACTTTAGTGAATCGTCGTTTGCTAAAGCTTTAATAAAACTGTAGGGGAAGATTGGGTGAGTTTTGCCTACTGGACAATATTGCATTTCATCTGGGGTCAAATTATCAACTTCGCCGGTTATCATATTTATTTTCATTCTTGTATGAGCTCTCTTTGAGGAATATATTCCACGAAGAACCCCGCTATGCTCTAATATTGCAAAAATGTCACCATTGTACAATGATAAAACAATATGTTCTTGGGCTGGTACGGAAATATAGTTATTTTTTTCTGTCCGCAATCTAATTAGATAACCAGCAGGAAAAACGTATCTTCGAAACGCGAATCTTAGATTCTGATTTTTGCGGGGAATAAGCCGAAGGTATCCAAGTTTTCCACGTGCGTATCCAAGTACGAGTCTGAGGTATACGACGAGAAGGAGAAGAGCGATATTGAACCGAACGGGGAGTGTCGAGGCAAGCTCTGCTTGACTGCGAACTGAAACCTGCGAGAAGAAATAGAAGACTTATGTTTCTTGTTAAACAAACTCCAAAAAGAGCTTGATGCTTTATTCTCGTTTTTGG
>CAKNWU010326486.1:0-11016 GCA_932072015.1 Andricus quercustozae
CTGATTTGCCGATAAGTTACAAAAATATACCTAAAATTATAAATATATTATATTATTATACTCACTAACAAAATTGATGATAACCGCCAATGATAAAACGAGAGTATGAACAATGCTCATCTTTTCAAATTAGAGAACTACGGATCAAGATATTGATGAAGAATTCGTATAACAATGTAACTAATTAATACATTTTGGTGCTTAATTAGTTTATATGATATCCTATACTTTTTATCGCAGAGAAGTAAGCTTCAAGTTTATCTTTCTGAGATATCTACATGTCATAAGAGTCAGTTTGAAGGAAAAAAGTTTAGTTACTACATTCGCTAAAACTTATATCAGAATTTAGACAATTTTTTAGGTTTCAGGTAAATCCGGTGCTTACATGGTTAAAATTCGGAAGTACGCTTTATGGTTTCTTGTAAAATAAGTTACAATTGACGATAAAAATATTTTCTTCGATTTTATAAATAATTTTTAACGATGCTCATTTTTTAATAAGACATAACTTTGGTACATAATAAATCTCTCGTATAAATCTAATTCATTATCATTATAATAATTATCTAAGAGACAATATTTGCTCTAAAGCCTGAAGATAAGCTGAGTCCACGATGCGCGTGTTACTGTTAATAAGGCTTTAAAAATTTCCATGCAATACAACTGGGAACTAATATTTTTGAAATAAACATATTTGAAGTTTTAGGAGTAGAAAATCAAAGATATGTATCTTTAATCTTCTACTTTACTAAGGTAGTTTTTCGTTTTTCCCTAACTTAAAAAATAATGAACCTCTAACCTTTTTTTACTTCTGTTATTATTTTCAGTAAAAATAATTAAATTATTGAAATCTATTACAATTATAGTTTTTTACCTGAAGTCCTGAAACTTCCCAAATTCTCTGAATTTTCCTAATTGCTTGAATTTCCTGAATTCGAAATCTTTAACGAATTCAGGACATTTCTTAAATGTTCTACATTTAATAAAACATTGTGAATTCATATAAATTCTTAAATTATTTTCATTTATCTGAAATTCTCTGAATTTATCAAATGTTCTCAAATTTTCTGGAATCCCAAAAATTCGCATAATAAAGGGAGTTTTGTGAATTAACGAAATTCAAAGGATTTCAAAGTATTGCAAGAAATTTAGGGAATTTACATGAATTCAAAGAATCCATGTGATTCAGAGATTTTCATGGAAGTTGAAAGAATTCAAAAGGACTTGAAGGAGTTTGAAAGCATTCAAAACAATGACAAAGAATACACTGAATTTAAAGACAAAATAAGATCTCAAAGGAATGAAATATTAGACATTACTAATTTAAAAGTGACACACCGCCAGCCGAATTTTCTATTATTATTGGACAGAATTGGAGGAATTTACCACATTTTTTTTTACTATGGTAATTTTTCAAACAAAGACAAGTTGAATAAGATAAATAAATTAGTTGTGCATTATAGACTATATTCATCCACCTTAGTTGTTATCCTATGTAATTTTTAATAATAAAGGAAAAGTTTTTGGGAAGACTAATAACTATTTTAAGCTGAAATTTTCCACACTTTTTAAAAATAACAAGGGGCATATTTTCTAAAACCTTGAATATGCATAAACATATAGGCCAACATTCTAATAATTTTTGATTAAAACTGTCAATTTCCGGTCAAAAACGTTAGTATAACCTCCAAATGTTTAGGAATTGTCAGTATTTTTTTAATTCAACAATTTTTTACTAAAAATACGGATTCGGGTGTAAAACGCAAAAATAACCTAAAACTGTTGAAAAGAATTAACAGAAAATTGATTTTCAACTAAAACAACAACAATTTTTTAACAAAATAGTAGAAAACTATTTGGATTTCATATGTAAGCTACTTTTAATTATCTGGGTTAAAAGTCTGGCAAAGATAGGGGATCATTTGCATGCCAAAAGAAAAAAAATTCCGATTCAAGATTTTAGAAAATCTAGAAGAAGGATTTCCGTTAGTATTGTAATAGGTTGGTTGAGAGTAGTAGGATTGGCGGAGATTTAAAATAGGTTGGGCTAGTCCAATTGACAAAAAGTGCCCCGGTTGCTTCTTAAAGTCTCTCTTTAGATATGGGAAATGAAGGATTCTTCCGGAAAGCTAATAACGTCGTGTACTCGGTAAAATCGTTGGCCGCCCCCCAATGATTGGCCACCTCATTTATATATGTTTATATAAAATAATACTCACAAGCAAAACTACCAATAAATTGTGCAAGATGAACAGCAAAGAATTCCACCAGGATTATCCCCGCTATATTAAATATAAATGTTAAATATGCGTAATATATGCTAGATGTTTATTCCTACTTTTCTCTGAACATACTATGGCAATTTAAATGTTTGTAAAATTGATCATGCATCTGTGTATTTTTGAATTTCGTTCGGCGCTCATAGCGTTTTAAAAAAAAAGAGACCGGGAAAGTTCCTGAAATGTCCATTGATTGTACCGAATACCCCACAATTAAAAGGGAAAAACAGAGGCTAAATCAATTCTTAATATTAAGAAACTCAAATAAATAAAACTATGTATAGGAAAACCGTGCAAACAAACAACATTGTATTTGAGTTATACATTTTTTTAATGAAATTAATGATGTCCAGAAATGTCTTGTACATTAACTTTTCTAAAAATCATTAATATTGGATGACGGATGCCTAAGGGAGTTTCTTCGATTTCTTCTGGGGTCAAAGGTTGAATTACACCGCTCCCCATTTTTATTTTGACCCGTACTTCAACGGGACTTCTTGTTGTATATATTCCACGAAGATATCTAGTACCCTCCAAAATAGCCACGACGTCGCTAGTGCATGTTGTTAAAACATTTCGTTGTTTGGTTGGAATGGGCATAAACTTCATACGTCCTTTTCCATGCATTTGAATTTCTTTGTCGGCAGGAAAAGTGAATTTTTGAATTTTGTATTGCCGGTGTGGATTTTTATGAGGAATAATCCGAATATGTCCAAGTCCAAGAGAGGAATCATGCTTGGCGGGAGGAGATCTGGACCTGGCACGAAGAAAAGGCTCGGCAGGAAGATGACATCTTTCAGGAAAAGAAGACGTTACGGTACGAGGAACACCAGGAATGGGGGCGCCATTAGGTAAACAGTCAAATTGTGAACTCAACTCTGCAATAAGAAGAAAAATTCTTTTTTTGCTGAATTAAATGGAGAGACAATTTACTTTGAAAGAACTCTGAGATAGAAGTATTATTCACAATAAAATGTGAAGCATCTAGAGCGCGCGCCAAATGCTGGAATTTCAGAAAAAACTTTATTAATTTAGAATGCATTGGTAATAATTATTTATATTGTAACAGTATTACTTCTAATTTACCTGATACTGTTAGTCGTATCTAGTAATATTAGAATTAATATGTATCAAATATAGTATCTTTAAATTAACGAAATAATAATAAATGAATAAACAAATAAGGGTTCATACATAAATTACGTATGAAGTTTTTGTGAAATTTTTAACGCTTTCTCCCCCTATTTAAGATACCCTGGGGGGGGGGGGGGGGGGGGGCGGGGGGGGGACCTTAAATCTTACTGCGATTTAATAAACTTAGTGAAAACATGCATATAAAATATAAATTATGGTAACCGAATAAACGTAATTTGTTTCGGAGAAAAATTAACTTTTTTGTGGAAAATTTACATTTTTTGTATTAAATTCGGTTCTCTTTTTCTAAATAAATTATTTTTAATTGAAATTTAACTATCATCTTTTTTTGTATTTTATTGAAGATTCGTCTTATTGTTAGACAATTTTTTTCTCGGTCGAACATTCGATTATTTGGTTGAAAAAACACCTTTGTTGTAGAAAGCTCATCTTTGCGAGGGCGGTTGTGTGGGCAGAGGAGATTTAAACATTCTGCACAAAGAAGATCCGGAAGTTCTGATCAAATTTCCAACTTAAACATGCGCGTGGACATAATATCGAAGCCGCCATTCCATACTGCCCCAGGTTGCGTTTGGTCGCTGCATAATTTCAGGTCCTATGCTTCCACGTATACACAGGGCGCAAGTGTTACACGGGCCATACTCGACGTGGAGCGTTATGGAATGGAGAGGCGTCGATAAGAAGCACTGCCAACAGTGCGCGCATGTGCAGATGTTACATATCTAAATTTGAACACTCAAAGTTTGGTAGTCTACTTTACGGGTTGGAAATTCGGTAGAATTTCTTATGAATAGGCACACTTTTCAAATTCCCTTTTTTTATAAAATACACACACACACATTCTGGATTCTCCGGGAATATATGTAGATTAAATTCCATTAATTAGGATAGACTGTATATTACGTCGCACAAATTCTGATTTGCGAATAGGTTAAAAAAATATACTAAAATTATAAATGAGTTATATTATTATATATTTACAGAAGGAATTGAGCATCACCGCCAAGGACAAGACAAGAGTATGCACAATCCTCATCTTTTCAAACCAGATGAAAAACGGATTAATAGATTAACCAAAAATTCGAATAAAGTTTAACTACTAAATATTCTGTTGCTTTATTGGTTTATATGATATCTTATAGTTTTTGTCTTATAGATTGAAGACGTTAAGTTTGTTTTTCGGAGATATTTACATTTCATTAGGAAACTTCCATAAAATAAAACTGGGCTGCCGATAATATATAAAAAAAAATTTTAATAGTATATAAATTCTCAACTAAGAGAGATAAATTTTCACCAAGAAAGACACATTTACAAAATAATAGATGAGTTCTCAGCCAACTAGTTGAACTTGCAACCAAAAAAAGAGAAATATATAATCAAAAATGGAATAGGCGAATTTTGAGTTAATAAAATTAATTTTCAATGAAAATAAAAAATAATTGTAACCAAAAAGGATGAATTTTCAACAATATAGTTAAATTATCAAACAAAGAAATTAAGTTTGTACCAAACTAATTGCATTTTCAACCCAACAAAAAAAATAAAAACCTTAACACCAATATAAACAGAAAGACTAATGTTCTACAAGAGAATTGGATTTTCCACCCGAAAAAGGACCGTTTAACAGAATTGTTGAATTTCCTATTTTGAGTTCATTGCGGAGACATGTACTTCAAAATTGTTTAATTAACAATCCTTCAAACTGCAAATTGTACACTATAAAGTCTTCCAATTTGTTATCATACAATTTCTAAGAATTCTAAAAACGAGAAAATTTCATACCATGAAAATTTAAACCATACAATTTCAGAATATTGAAATCTTAAATTACTAAATTTGAAACTGACTATGAAGGCTATCAATAAAAATTTGCCTTGAATTCGATTATTTCCTTGAATTCCATGAATTCATGTAACTTAAATCTTCTTTTGAAATTTCAATTCTACCATGCATTCCGAGACGCACATTATTTCAACATAATGCCGGGGTGCAAAGTTCAGCGGCTCTAAAGTGCGCATGCGCGTCCTTTGCATCGATTCGCAAAATAGACATGTTTCAAAGTGCGCATGCACCATTATTATTCCCGCACAGTCTGTTGGATTAAAATACTTTGCATATAATTGAGAGACATGGAAGTCCTCACTTTCCAGATGGGTGTTGCAAAAAAGAACATTAAAAGCTCAGACCAAAGATTTTGAGCTAGGAACACTCGGAATGAGGGAAAGTTCTTGAAGTGGCGATTGATTGTACCGTTTGCCCAACAATTAAAAGGGAAACACAGGCTAAATCAATTCTTAATGTTAAGAAAGTTTTCTAAAAAGATTTGATATTAGGTGACGGGTGCCTAAGCGAGTATCTTCGATTTCTTCTGGGGTCAAAGGTTGAACCACACCTCTGACCTCGTTTATTTTGACCCGTATTTCAAAGGGACTTATTGTTGTATATATTCCACGAAGATATCTAGTACCCTCCAATATTGCCACGATGTCACCAGTGGATGTTGTTAAAACATTTCGGTTTTTGTTTGGCATGGACCTAATTCCTTTTCCGCGGAATTGGATTGGGTTATTGGCAGGAAAAGTGTATTATCGAATTTCATATTGACGGTTTGGATTGTTGTGAGAAATAAGCCGAATATGTTCAAGTCCGATAGAAGAAAGACGCTCGGAAGGAGGAAAACCAGTTATTGGGTCTATATGAGGCAAAGAGTTAAACTGTGAACTCAACACTGCAGTAAGAAGAAAAAGAATATTCAAATTAAAAACCTTTTTTTTATGCGGCGGCACATAGCTTAACTAATTTTTTATGCAAAATATGGAACTATCCAGCCTTTCCGATCCTCTGAACAAAGGACATCCTCAAGTTCAGATCTACTTTCCAACTTACACATCCTCGAGTACAAAATATCGACGCCTGCATTCCATACCGCTCCATGTCACGTTTCATCGCTGTTTAGCTTTAGTTCCGATACTTATATACAGATCCTGAAGTATTACATGGACCAAACGCGACGTGGAGCGGTATGGAATGGATTTCCGATTTTGAAATTCGAGAAGCAAAGCGTTTAACAGAAAATAACAAATGAGATAGTCTGTAGATTACTTCGCACAAATTCTGATTTGGGGATATATTAAAAAAATATACCTACGATTATAGATATACAATTATATTTTTATATTCACCAATATAATTGAGGATCACCGCCAACTATAAGACCAGGGTCTGAATAATCCTCATTTTTCTAAGTAATGGAAAATCGCTTTGACTTATCAATCAAGAAATCGAATAACAATGTAACTAATAAATATTCTGGTGCTTTATTAATTTATATGATATACTATAATTGTTATCTTATAGGTTGTACAAGTGAAGTTTGTCTTCCTGAGATATTTACATGTAATTACGAAATTTACATAAAATAAAAAAGATTAGTCACGTAAGTGTGAAGGGAAAATAACAATTTTTAACAGATAATATATGCTGAAAGACAAATTTTCAAAATAATGTATCCATTCCCAATCTAATAAAATTTACGATTAAAACAGGTAAATTTGCATTAAAAAAGATACATTTTTAACATAATATATAAATTCTCAACCAAATACTTCATTTTTCAACTTGAAAAGATAAATATACAATCAAAAATGGAACAGTTAAATTTTCATTTACAAAAACGAAGTGTCTCGTCGTCCTGAAATTCGGGACTAGTCCATCCCCTTTCCAATTCTACGACTTTTTCGGAACGACCAGACACATCCTTAAAAAAATTAATTTGGATCACAGAAAAAAAAAAGAATTTTTAATTCAAATGATAAATGTTAAAGCAAGAACATTAAATTCATATCAAAAGAGACTGTCGTCGACCAACGCCAATGCGTTAGAGAATCCATTCTGGATAATCGGTCAACTACCACGTTGTAAACTCCTGGTATAAAGTAGGCCTCCAGTTAAATATCTAGTTTTGAAGTAAAAGTTAATAGTTTCTCTGTCAACTGTAACAGAGTTTGTGACTTCGTGCCTCCTTGTCTCCGAATATAAGCTATCAATTTTTTTTTGTCTGATTAAAGAGATAAGGATTTTCCCTGCAGAATACGAGCATTTTTGACAATCGTTATGTATGCTGCCCACATTTACTTGTTGTGTAAATTGCAGTTTTTCTGATCCAATCGCCATTGACCCTTCATCAGTTTGTCTCCCAACTGGGCTCCCCAACTCATGTTCGATGTATCTGCTGTTAAATGCATAGTAGACATTTTTGGAAATATTTTCGACCTTTCGGTCAAATTTTCCATCCATCATTGCAAATCTGGTTTTATCTCATCCGGACACGTGAAGAGTTGACTCCAAAAAAAATTCTGGAAGCGAATGAGCAGCTCGTTGCATTCTTCTTCAAAACAATTTCCCCAGAGCAATTAGAAAGGAAGCAAACTTCAGCCTTCCGAGAAGTGATTTCGCCTGATGCCAGCTTCATCTCTGCGAAACCATAACTTTCTCCATACATAGCTTTATCATTTCCGCTATCTTTTCTGAAAGAAATCTTTGATCCTCCCAGGGAATCCATACGATACCCAGAGACTCTAGTTATGAGTTTTTAACAAAGAAGTTTTACTTACAACCAGGTTCTTTTTTATTGAAAATCAAAAACGATGTAAAATATTCATACATTTCAAGAACAATTGAAATATGAAATAATCAAAGACGATACATTTTTAAATTAAATAGCAGGCTTACTTATTAATGACATGTTCGCCGCTGTTTATTTCAATTGCATAATCAACTTACAGTTTTGACTTCTACAATGCGTCGCAGGTTCCTGGCACGTTCATATTCATAATGTCAATTTTTTCAATGAGTTTTACAGAATATGATATTAATTTTCTTTGTTATTGAAATTATTTTCAGACAACCGAGTAAGCACTACATCAGTTTCTAGTACGATTCATCTTTCAAATACAGATTGATAAAATTTCGTATTCAAAATACTAATTTTTCTATTGAAACTTTTTAAAGACTATTATAAAAGTATTAAACATCCAGACTTTAATATGAATAACTCACATAGTTCCTCCTTTTTCCGTCTTTTGTTACACAAGTATACTAAACTTTCATAAATTGTTATAGTTTATTGAAATATAAAGTCTGTCAGTGTATCTGCCCAGGCGGAAAAATTATATATAGTTTATACATAGTGTGGAATATTATACATAATTTTCATTTGTTTAATACAAAATTTGTAGTAAACAAATAAAAATTATATATAATACTTCACACTATATATAGCTTTAACAAAAGAAAATTCACTATCACCATATTACAGTTGCCAATACATTAACCTTTAATTTTAAAAGGCCTGCGGACAAACGTGAAGAAAGCGCAAAGACCGAGAACGCAGCGTGAGATAAATATATTATCGAGCACGAGAACCAACAGTAGCGGGCCCTAGGCGCGCTCAAAATTGAGAGCGAAGCGACCTGCGAGTGATGAGTGCGCCCACGCAGCGGGCAAATTTTTTAACATGAAATTAATGATTTGTAGGAATGTCTTTTACATTGACTATACTAAAAAAAGGTTGAATATTCTGATTTGCGTAAAGTCCTGAAATTCTTTGAATTTCCTCAAATGTTTGAATTTCCTGAATTCAGAATCTTTAACGAATTCAGGAAACTCCTTAATTTGTCCAAATTTCCTAAAATATTATGAATTCATTTCTGTAAGTCGTTAAATTATTTCTTTTCATATAAATTCCTTTAAATTCCTTACATTTTCTGAAATTTTCTGAAATCCTTCAATTATTTTGAAAACATAATTCCTTGGAATATAAGAAAATCTCCGAATTCTGGAAATTCGACGAAATCAAACAATTACACTAATTCAGGCATTTCAGATAATTAAGGGCATTCCGCGAATTAATGGAATTCAAAGGATTTAAAAATCGTTCAAGGAGTTTAGGGAATTTATACGAATTTAAGGAATTCATATGATTCAGAAAGTTTCGATTAATTCAGATTTATCACGGAATTAAGAGGAATTCAAGATTATTTCAATGAAACTTATTGAATTCAAAAGGATTTTGAGGTATATAAAATCGTCTTAAGCAATTTGAAAGAATAAAAAAGAATACATTAAGTTTAAACTTATTTAATACTGATTGCCAAATTAATTAAGATAAACAAATCAGTTGTACATTGCAGGCGGATATTATTCTTTTAGAATTCTTCAAAAATTTTGCAATCAGCACGGAAAGCTAGACCAAATTTTAAAAAAATCTTAAAGTTATACAAATTTGATACTTCGAAAACTTGTAGAAATATAGCAGCTAGCGAATGGATTGCATCTGGGATCTATAAAGTAAAAAATGGCGGAGATATTGGATTTCTTTATGAGAAAAAACATACCATTTTTTAATTGGCGAGTTAAAAACCAATGAGTCAATAGTAGTTTACATGTTGAAAGTAAATAATTAACATTTATTCAGTGCAATCGGAACATAATATTTTATAATTTTAATAAAAGTAATAATTACTATTATTACTATTGTAATAGTATTGATGATGAATATTTATCGCATAAAGGATTTTCGCACCTTGTGCGCAGCATCGAGATGAGCTCCAAGAATATCCACGATTGCATTTTTCGTTGAGTGGTGGCGCATAATTTTTTATTCGAAGAGCGGTCTTCGGTCCAAGGTTTACATAACTCTTTACTGAATTGACGTGAGAAAATACAACATCTGCCGACATCCCAGAACACGAAAACCTACTGGGCGCCGCCCGCTGTGCGCTCGAAACCTCTGCTCCAATTTCCATTTCAGACGTCTGAACTGTTCTACGTATCTTTAAAATAGCCCCAATAGTTTTTATTTATGTGTATTTATTAAAATAATTCGGTTTGAGGTGATTTTAATCATATTCATACTCGAAAAGAAAAAAATGAGAGGAGGGTACCCGGGTACCCGGTTGCCCAACAACGTGAAGAAAATTGGGTTAAACTGGGAAAATTCCTGAAGTAGCGATTGATTTTACCGACTAACCTACAATTAAAAGGGGAAAACAGGCTAAATCAATTCTTAATGTTGCAAATCTCAAATAAATAAAACCAGGTCCTGGAAAACCGTGTAGACAAACAATATCATATTCGAGTTCTACATTTTTTTCAAATTAAATTAATGATATGGAGAAATGTTTGCACATTGACTTTTCTGAAAAGCTTTGAAATAAGTTGACGGGTGCCTAAGGGAGTATCTTCGATTTCTTCTGGAGTCATATCTTTAACCGTGCCGCTGTCCATGTTTATTTTGACCCGTGCTTCAACGGGACTTCTGGTTATATATATTCCACGAAAATGTCTATTACTCTTCAAATATTGCAACGACGTCGCCAGAGGATGTTGTTAAAACTTTTCGTTCTTTAGTCGGCATGGGCCTAAAGGTATTATGTCCTTTTCCGCGCAATTGGATTGCTTTATTGGCAGGAAAAGTGTATTTGTGACTTTCGTATTGCCGGTGTGGATTGTTGTGAGGAATGAGTCGAATATGTTCAAGTGCGAGAGAAGAAAGACGCTCGGAAGGAGGAGACCTGGA
>CAKNWU010326494.1:3945-16188 GCA_932072015.1 Andricus quercustozae
GTAATTGCAATAGTTTTTCTTGCAACGATAAAAGCTTTTAAAAAATACAATACTTATCGACAACATGGGCTGAAGGCGACTTCAAGCGCATCCATCATCGTTTAAGCAGTACTGCTTAAACGATCATGAATGCTTGATTATGGTCCGATTAGGCTCAAATTTTGCCGCCGTAGTACACATACGTCCGAGCTACCCTTATCGAAAATGTCTCAAAAAATGTTAAAGCGAGTCACCTTAGAGAGTATCGTACTACGTTCAGTTTTTAATTCTGATAATGGCTTAGCATACATTTTTTCAGTAATGAATGTACAGAAGATATTAGGAAAAGGAATAATTCAAACTGGAGACTCGCCGTTAGTTCTTGCAGTGACGTAGTGCTCGGACAATCTGCGAGACAGGTCCTAGATGAGATATTTCTCCCTATAATCCCACATATGAGTTCACAGTTCACACTCACAGTTGCAATTGATTGAGTGGGTAGTGCAACAATCCACAGTTCACATACACGAAATTCAATTTCAAGTTCAGAGGCAAAGTTCAAAATCAAATTAAAATAAAGTGTGAATATAAGTGCAGTTCACAGTTTAAATTAAAATTTTAAATCCAAGAGCAATTAATTTGACATGATCGAAGAAACAGGAAGGTTCAATGTAACGATTTGAAGTCCGAGTCTTGAACAACACTAATCTTCACTAACCACTTACTAGAATGTTGGCCACAATAACATAATATCACAAGAGCTGCCCAACAGCAAACTCGTCAAGTCCAAGTCCAAGAAAAAGTAACACAAATTCACAAAAGTCCGAAATAAGCACAAGTGCCCGGTGATTATAAAGTCCAAATGATTACAAACACAATCACTGAAGTTAATTAACCGAACTACTGGTTACATGAAAGTGTACAATAATGAAAGTTCAATTCAAAGTACCAATTTGTTCACTGATTCAAAATTCATCCGGTTTCGAAGGACCATTGTTTACACGAGTAATCGTGCTGATATTAAAGAACAAGTTTATTTGGTTAAGCTGTTTATTTAAAACAACGAAAATATTACGGGTCAGAAATTCTGTTACAAAAATGAGTGGTTAAATTCAATAAGATATAAGAGCCCAGGTACAGTGCAAACTAGATCTTCATTTGTTTTAGGGTAGTTCAAGGCTGCCCTCCGCTGAGGAGCGTGCCAGGGAGCAGCCTAGATTCTGATGTTGTCAGATACAAAATCTACGTAAATTTCAAAATTTGGAAAAATAGCAGCCTCGGAATTTGTCCCGAGATAATTCATCGAGCAGGCCGAGTAATAGAAAGTTCAATACAGATGTAAAACTGACCGCGTCAATGGTCTATTGCGGGAGGATTACAGTCTCAAGGAAACGTGCAGATTCGCGTTTTACCTTGCTTAATGAAACACCAAGGTAAAAGGTTGCAAGATTTTGACCACTTTCAGTCGTTCAAACATTCAAAAGATTCAATTCAGACCAATTGTTTAGCTATATTTATTCACTCAAACAATTAAAAGATTGCTCACATGACCTAATCTGTTTCCATTTTCAAAATATTGCCTTCTGATTATTTGCGGGATAAAGTTGAGAAAAATAAGAATTTATTATAATCTTAAAATTATAATGAATCAATAAGCTATACATTAATTATGCATATTTAGGGTCCTCATGTGCTACTTTTCAACAGAGTTCTGTTTGAAATTTTCAAAACTTTTTTCAGTTGTATATTTTCCCACTTTTCCATAGAAAATTTCCATTATTCAGCAAACTTGGTGAAAAATGTTTGGCTTGAATAAGCATCAGCTTGAATAAGTCTGAACTTGAGTGTCAAAGATAGTTTGAGCTTGATATAAATACAAAAATTTACTTACAACTATATATAATAATTAAAAAAAGGTTATACAAATGCAAAACGTGAAAATAGAAAAGTTCATTGAAATAACGCGATGGTGTAATAATCTCGACTCTATTGAAACAATAAGGTCATATTGTGAAATTGGAAACGTGACGTAGCCTGTCTCCAATTCAAATACATTGTCTTCTGATATAGCCTGAATTTTCGTTTAAAAAATCGACTAAAAATATCTATCCAATGACCCTTTGCTATAAAAAAAATGTTGAAACAATTAACGATTCTTTTACATTTGCAAAGTATCATTACAAAAAGTCATCGGCAAGACAGTTCTAATTGTTTTTGCTACATAATTAAGGCCATTTATTGAAAGATAGTTAATCTGTGAATTTGTTCATGAAATTGCTTAAATAATTGCAAAATAGAATCTCTTTTCAATCAATCGTAATAGACCATTTATTTATATCGTACCTTGTACCAAAACCATGGATTTCAATGAGCTAAACGTTCCTCCCAAAATGATTTTCCGTCTCGATGCAATATGAGGACTAGACTCACGACTTGTTTCTAAAGATTAAAATCCAGAAACAAGGTAATTTAAAAGAGAAAAAAACATCTTCAGAGTGCAGAAGACAGGCGAGATTTGATGTTTTAGTTGTGCCTGATCGTGAAAAGTTGATAAAGCCAATCAAGGACCCCAACTTAAATGTATGTTACTATGTTGCAAGTGAAAAGCTTTTCGACATTCTAAATAATACGCACGTCAGAATAGGACATGGTAGATGGAACTGGATGGTTCAAGAATTGAAGAAAAAATACTGCAACATTACAAAAGAAATAGTAACGATCTGTTTGTCACTTTACCAGCAGTGTTATCAGAAAAAATCTCTTCAAACTAAAGGTTTTGTAACAAACCCGATTTTATAGAAACACTTCAATTATCGCGGAGAAGTGGATTTAATTGATATACAATCTCAACCTTCCTGCGACTTCCGGTTCGTAATGGTGTACCAAACCATTTAACAAAATTTGTGATATTAAAAGCTCTTCAGACTAAGAGAACTGAAGAAGTAGCAAGTAATTTGCTAGTTGTCTTTACAACGATCAGTGCTCCGATGATTTCAAAATCAGATAGTGGAGGCGAATTTGAAAATAAAATAATCAGGCATCAGTGGAAAGGGCTAATCGTGACGTTAAAGAGATGCTGTTAACATGGAAGCTTGACAATAAAACAACCGACTGTGATAATGGGTTGAAAATTGTTCAATTGTCGAAGAATCGAGATCATCACAGTGGTATTAAAAGATCTCCAGATGAAGCTATTTTTGGATGTGAAGCACGAGTTGGTTAAAATTCATCATCATTACGAGAAAATAGCAGAAATACGGCTTAAAATTAAGAGGATCTCGAGAAGGTTATCGGTTCAACTCATTAAATACATATCCTTTTTATAAAAAAATGCCTTATTATTTTTCGAATAATAAATAATGAGTAATGTAAATGCATTGGCTGGTCAATGTCGACAATGCCCGATTCCGGTTATATACCGTAATTCAATGACCAGGAGGACACAACGCAGCCATGCTTAACGGCCGGCTTAATGTCAAAACAATCATTCAGTTGTCCATTTACGCTTAGACTCGTTTTACTACTATCATACATTACTTTTATTGCTTTTAGAAGCCAACCATTGACACCATACTCTTTCAGGACTTCCCAAAGTTTCATTTCAGTCACCTTATCAAAGGCTTTTTCCAGATCAACGAATGCACAGAAAACTTTTTTGTTTACTCTCAAACTTTTTTCTGTGATTTTTCTCAAGGTAAATATCTGATCCGCACATGATCGTCCTGGCATAAATCCACATTGGACTTCTTAAATCCTTTCTTTTGCTATTTCCATCACATAACCCATAAGTATTTTGACAAATATTTTGTCCACGGTATACTTAGCAGGCTGATAGCTCCGTAATTAGAACATACCTCCCACTCCTTTATCACAATTTCAAGTGAAACGATAATCGTCTTTCTCCAATAATTTTGAACTTTCTGATTCTTAGCACATATTCATCAAATCATTAAGCAGGTAAGCAGACTTACCATTATTTAGATTCCTAATTACGAACTTAACTCCGAAGACACTGATTCCTATTTGTTATACTCCATACGATTTCCTGAAAAAGTCACTCACATAGACTTTCACTTTGTCGGTATCCCATACTCCCAGATAGCAAAATGTCCGCATGGCGCGGGCACGACGTGCAGATTAATCAGCACGTCGTGAGGACATGGTTTGAGGCATATGCAGCATGTAGCACGAGAGAATACGAGATGTAACTTTTAGAAATAAATTTATTTGCGCAACTTAGTCATATCGTTACTAGGTTTTCGGCGTAAATTAGCGACAACGATTTTCAAATATTGCGAACGTGACAAGACAGATGCTTCAAAGAGAACACGCGTTTCTCTCGAAGTTTCATCTCCATCAGAACTCAAAAAATATTTTGAAAGTGGGGGTGAAGATTCACACGCATGTCGACGGGACATCTTAGGATTTAGACCGTTGAAAAGATGCTTGAAAAGAAAAACGAATCTAAAGTTGGCGAGTGCTATATAAGCGCATGTGTTATACTTTTTCCTCGAACGTGAAATAAACATACTTTCGGTTCCTTTCAGGACATCAGCATAGTGTCAATAAATTCATTATAGGTCCTAGTATCATCCCATACTTAAACCCGAAAATAATAATTTTGCTCCAAATTAGAAAAACGCGAACATGTGCTAAACTCAAACCAAACAGAAGGCTGTTTTCATGCGGACGCCCACGAATAATTTAAACCTCCTGATCCCCAACCAATGTTGCGTAATTTCTTTGAATATTTTCAAACATACCTTATTGAATAATATTTAGCTACTAGCTTTCCGAGGCACCTCAATAACCAAATAATTAGAAAAGTATTATTAGAAGATCAGGTACGTATTGAACTAAAGAGAAAGAAGAACATACCATATGGGACATGAAACAAAAGAATTATAATCCCCTCACTTAGAACGAAGGGGTAGAAGTAAGTAGATAGTGTTCTATTGTTTTTACTTGTTTATTTTATGCCTTTCAGTTTTGTTTTTCGCCTTCCGTGTACACATATCACTTAACAGTATCTTATGATACAGCTTTGTCACATATAAATATACACGATACTTACATGAAGAAAGGTTTAGAATATTTTTTGCCCGAGATTAAAAATTATATCATTTATCTCGTTGATTGACTATTGGTTTCTTGGAACACGACTTCTTGATTTCTTTCTAGAGAATTGGTATTTTTGATATTCACGATAAATTTCATTTTCTGTTGAGTGCATTATCACAGGTGTTCCAAGTATGCCGTTTTCCAGGGGAATTTTAACCCGAACGTTACATTTATGATATACACTATATTCATATAATCCCATAAGCTCTTGTGGAAAATTAAATTTTCCAACGACGTAACTATTGGCTACTAGTACCGTAGCTTGCCCTTCATTTCTTGTTAACGGAAGAAAAACTCCATTTTTCTTTTTTATATAAAAGCCGCTATCAAAAGTGAAATTGTGTATTACACTTGACCCGGCGGGTAGCGGTAGACGAGGCTGTGGAGTTTCAATAGTATGTTCGACAGGAAGAGGTTCGTCAGAAGAAGGATTTTTGATAGAAGAAGGACGTACGACAGAAGAAGGATGTATGGCAGAAGAAGCATCTACGACAGAAGTAGCAGTTCCAACGGAAGAAGGTCCACTAGAAGATTGTTCTACAAGCTTAGGCACTCCTTTATAATTGGGGTCAAAGTCGAACTGTGAACTTAATTCTGCAAGAAGAAATAGGAATATAAGACCTTAAATTCTGAGTACTTGCAACCTTTTTTGAATAAATCATTTAAACAGAACTATTTTTGAAGATATTCAATTATTCTATATTTACTAATAGAACTGAAGATGACAACCAAGGTGATGGCCAGAGTAGAAATGATCCTCATTTTTTCAAAATGTAGGGAAAATTGATTAACGGAGGATTTCAAAAACAGCGTAACTAAGTAATATTGTCATGTTTCGTGTAAATATAATATTCGGAGATAGTTGGGGTTTTTCTTTCCCAAGCACAGATCACGAACAGAGATTACTTGTGGGGCATGGTGACATCATAATCTTTAATCAGTATTATATAATTTATTTCGTGGTAGTTATTCCCTCCCATGTCTCTTATTACATGTATTTTAGTTTTAACAACTTAAATAATTTATATCTAAATTGAATGTAGATTAAGTTCTGATAAGTTATCTTATTTTTTCGTAGTCTTCTTCCAAGTGATTCATCCAGCCAAGAAAGTAATTTCAGAAATAAGTGGTTTTTATCTACAGGTCGAATGACGATTCTAATAAAACTTGCTTCGATGCTGAAGAAAACTTAGTGGGAAACGTCAGGATATCCTTTTTTTTACAAATTGAATTCTTATAATTATCTGGCTCACATTCTAAAATGTTGTTTAATTTCAATAGGACAATCAAAAAACTTTCGTTACGTTTCTGATGTATATAAATGTGATATTACTTTAGGAACTCTGCGAATCTTATATCTTAAGAGTACATTTTTTTTTTTTTTTTTTTTTTTTTTTTTTTTTTTTTTTTTTTTTTTTGTAATTAAAATTTGCGCAAGGTCATAAACCTTTTTCTTGTATAATATTAATAAAGTAGATTTCAAAAACTAAAGAAATATGTTTAATAATCTGATATCAAATACTTTTTTTAAATCTTTGTACGCAGCATTTGTTTTGTTTCACAAATGGTTTCTAAAATACAAAGAAAAGTAATCTATAAAGCAATGTCTTTAATTCTTGTGGTGACGGAAAACTGCACGGAGCAGCTGTGCACAAGCCCAACTGTGCACGTCGATATTTAGACATGCATAGATGATACCCTACCAACGGTTCACGTGCATAGATTGGTGACTCCCAACTGTGCCCGTCCTAATTAATGCGATCAGATTTTTAACTTACAAGTCGACGACCACAGATGGAATACTCCCAACGGTGCACGCCTCAATAAAATCAAATTTTCAACTGACAAGCTCACGTGCACAGATGGGAGACTCCAATCTGTTCACGTCTCAATTGATACTATCATATTTTTAACTTACAAGTCCACGTGCACAGATGGTACACTCCAAACTGTGCACGTGCATAGATTGGGTGCTCCCAATAGTGCACGTTCACAGATGGACAACTCCCAACTGTGCACGTCTAAATTAATACGATTAGATTTTTCACGTTAAAATCCACGTGCACAGAAGGTACCCTCCCGAATATGCACGTCTCAGCTAATACGATAAGATTATCAACTTATACATTCTGTAAAAAAAGTACTGGGAAATGGTCAATAAAACACAAAATATTTATTATTCATCCAAATTTATTTTATCGCCTTCAAAGTAGGCCCCTTCCGAGATAATACACCTATGCCAACGGATAATCCAATCATCAAAGCATTTGTTAAACGCATTTTCCGGAATCGACTTTAAGTTCTCGTCGCGAATTCTCTTTTATGTCTTCTGTCGACTGAAAACGGATGCCTCGAAGTGGTAATTTGAGTTTTGGAAAGAGAAAAAAATCGGCCGGAGCCATATCCGGTGAATACGGTGGTTGTTCGATGATGTTGGTTGAGTTTTTGGCCAGAAATTCGTTCACAATGATAGCCTTGTGAGATTTTGCGTTATCATTCTTTCGGACCTAGTCGAGCAGCAACGCGTTTCATGCTCAAACAATCGCTTAAAATGGTACGAATTGATTCGTGAGACACAGAAAGTTCAGCAGCTTTCTATCTTAAACTAAAATGACGATTTTCAGTCACCATTTCCTTCACTTTAGCGATGTTAACTTCAGTTGAAGACGTTGTTGGCCGACCAGAGTGAGGCGAATCTTCCACCACATCTCGACCACTTTTTAATGCACTGTACCACTCATATGCACGTGTTTTTGATAAAGTCGATTCATCATAAGCCTTCTGTAATATTTTCAGAGATTCCGCACACGAAATTCGATTTTGCAATCCAAAATTTGAGACAAATTCTTTGTTTGATATTATTATCAATTGGAAAAATCGTGAAACTTACTTGCGATAGACTGATAACATCGAGCACTGTGAACAAACTAATTGACAAATCGCGCAAATCTATTTAAGCGTGCTTTTTGAATGATCAATTCCCGGTACTTTTTTTACATAATGGAAGTTCACGTGCACAGAGTGTGTACCAAATTATATAATATTGAAAAATAAGTCAGAAAAAAAATTAAAAATGTAATAGTAAAATATATTGAGATCTTCACACTAAATCAAGACCTTGCAAGAATTCAACCAATCATACATTAGCTTTAAAATCTTGAATTTAAGATCACATAAACCCCAAAAAGGCTTGCAAGGAATTTGTAAGGAGAAGTTGTATCTAAAAATGGAAATAAATCGAAGATAGTTTTAAACTATAGGCAGATAAATAAAGACACAGACTAGGAAGCATATCTCTTACCAACCACCGATGACGTATTAGATCACTTTGGGCAAGCTACATTTTTCTTAGGATTCGATATGAATGCGGGATATTATCAATTTGCGATTGATGAAAATTCTAAAAGATATACAGCATTTTCCATAAATTAGGGACATTGTGAATAAAATAGACTGCCTTTCGGATTAAAAACTTCTCATCTATGACACAACCCTTAACAAAATTATAAAAAGACACCATTTTTAATTGGACACCCATAGATGCAAAGAGATTTTTGAAACATTTGAACAGCCTCTAATAATGGATTAGGTGCAATATTGTCACAAAAAGGTCACCTTTATTTATATATGTCAAGAACTTTAAATAAAGCTGAAGAAAACGACTGTACCAGTGAAAAGGAATTCCATAATATGGGCAGTTAAGAGATTTAGACAATACTTATTAAATACAAAATTTAGGATTCAAACAGATCATAAAGCTTTATCATGGCTCCACAGTGTGAAAGATTCGAAATCAAGATTACTTTGAAAGAGACTGCGCCTCGAGTAATATAATCATGAAGTGAAGTGTGCCAAAGATGAAGAGAATATAGGCGCAGATTATTTACCAATATTATTTCCACTCCAAGGTGAAGATCAATAGAAGTCGAAAGGGAATGATCCAAATATCACAGAACTATTAGTTAGTGCGATGACAAGATTGGTCAACAAGAAATACAGTTTTAATATCTATACAACATGAAACTGCTTAAACAATAATCTAAAATATCATTGATTACTACATTTATACATTTAGAACCCTTAAAACCATACTTTCTGATCAAGGAAGAAATTTCTTATCAGAACTCGAATAAAAATTTGAGATTGAGATCTTGCACTCAAATTTAGAATCGCTAATTAAAACATCAATGGAAGATAATATCGAACAATGGAACATAAACTTGAAATTGATAACTTTTGTTATAATTACAATGAAAAACACGAGCACGCTGGAATAAACAATTGGATGGCATCCTAAATCATATTCCTATGTTATAGAATTGTGTGGCTCAATTTTTCATATCGAAGTTTGAATGCGATCCAGCTATATTGGAATGGCTGGTATAATACAATGTAGAACCCTGTAGCACCAGATCATTCATTATCAATAAAAGTTTTTCTTGTGAAATCTTGAAGAAAACATGTGAAATTGAAGGAAATATAGATTCACATACTGCAAATCAAGAACTTTGAAATTTTGTATAGAGACCGACTGAAAAAACAAATTTTATATGAACGTAAATAAGGGTTGTATTTACACGGCCACTTGAACTCCTAAAAAATCAAGAGTTCATAGCACAGTAAAAAAAAGGATCATTTTTGTTGCAGTTCATTTTGCTCCAGTGATCATTTAAATCTCAAGATCATTATGCTCTTCGATTCATATAATTTTGATCTGCCTTTCGGATCATGTGTGTAAGCTAAATAATATGGCGGCTGCCTATTTTAATCGCACAAGTGGCAATTGCAGGTTGCTCTTATTTATAATGATTTCAGTCGACTGATCAACAAGGGAAGACAGAGCAGTGAAACGAGATTAATTTGGATATTTCGGGACCAGTTAAAAAGTTAATTTTGTAAGTAATTATCGTTGAAGACGAGTGAAACTTTGAGATTGCTTTTCTATTTTGCATGCAGATTGTAAAAGTATCGCTTTTATTATAGCAGCATATTGGAATATAATTTAAATCATTTCTATTATTTGCTTATCGTTTAATACATTTCAATAAATTAGAAAGATAGTTTTGCAATAATAATGTATTTTACTTGTCATAAATTGCAATTAAATATGTCAGTAGTAAGTTTTTATTATTTTGTTTAAAAATAAAAATTTCACTTTTTATCGTGATCATTAACTATTTTAGGTTCATGTCACTTTGAAATGGTAAACTTCCACATTGCATTTCTCGAAAACGAATAATTTTTTCAAATAATACTTTATCGGGCTCAATTCAGAAACACTTCAGCTCGGGAGTAAACTTTAGTTTTATCTTTGAATGGTGATTTCGATTTTACAGAATGTTCGCTCTCCTGAAAAAAATCCTATTTTGTTGGTTATCTAGTTCTGTGCTGCAACCCTTCAATTATTTATGACATTGATATTTGATTTAAAATGTTAAATATAGAATGGAATATAGTTCAGATTTGATTCATTTATAAGGAATTAATTTTCATAAGTATATTAGTTGAAAATAAAACAAATTTTGATGTACATCGCACAGGTGTAGAATTTGATTTAAAATTTGAAAAGTATGCATATTTAAAAAGTAAATAAAATGTCGATATTTCAGAAATATTTATTAGACGAAATTTCACAAAAGAACAAATACAGCAATATACACGGTTAAATGCTTGCGGATATAAGATCAGTTCGATATTATAATACAATAATTAGAGAGATGCGGAGAACCGACAGTCAAACTTAACTACATGAAGTTGTTACTCTTGCATTTTCAAATTTTTAAACAAAATTAACCTTTAAAAGTTAACAATAGTACAAATTTTGCAATTTTGAACCATTTTTTTACAGAAATCACACTTTATATTTTAAAAAATCTATTCAATCTTTAAAATATTTATGGTTTAAATTAAAAATTCTAGTTTTGAATGTACATTTTTAAAACAGTTTAATATTTGAAGCCTTGAAAATCAAGTTTTTTTTGCTTCAAATCCTTAAATTCGAAAATATTTAGTTTGAAAGTTCAGGACAATTTCATTTTAAAATAAACATGTCAACATTTCCTATCAAAAGCCTTAATTGTCACCTTCTAAATTTGATAATTTGAGATTTAAATATTCTAAAGTATTTTGTTTTCAATTTTAGTCACTTTCAAATTTAATAATTTTATATTTAAATTTTCTAAATAGTTTAGTTTCAATTTTAAACGTACACAACCTAATGGTTTCTTAAATTCTTCAGAAACGCTCTCCCTACAAATCTAAAATATATAATAGTAATGTATGAGATCAGAATTAGATAATACTTTACAAAAACAAGTATATTTAATACGGTTATAGAAAATAACAGTTTGAAGAATGTTTCTGGTTTTAAACCAATTGATTTTCAATTTTTTTTGTTCCTTTAGGGTTAAAAAGACCCATGTGAAGGAGAAATAAATCTAATGACATTTGCAGGTTGCCCTCAGTAACTCATAGTAAACTTGTGTGTTTTGGCAGAAAAATTAATTTTTCTTGTAAATAACTGCTCTTTTCAATATAAAAGTATACGTATTGTAAAAGACTGGGCTTATAAAAATAAGCCACCTGTTGTTCCACCTGTTCTGCGGATTTCAATATACTTTTCTGTTCTTTTTTGTAAGAACTTTGAAATAATTTTAAAGTATATTAAATATTTTCAATTGAGTGGAACAAATGATAAGCGTTTCTTTATAACACTTATCTTTGAATATTTCCTAAGATATGTGTAATTGTATTAACACTCTTCAACAAATAATACTCATTTTAACAAGCCGAATGTTTTACATTTTGTATAATATACCTGAGATTTGTCATTTAAAAGTAAAATAGATTCTTCTGTCAAAATAAAAAAAAAACTTTCGCAATGAAATGTATCATCCCATTTATTTCTCCTTTCACGAGGGTCCTAGCTTTTCAACTTTAGAGGAACAACAAAATCGAAGAGGCAGGTTTTTACAGAGAAGTTTTGTATAGATAGCAATCTGATGCCAATATGCCAGTATACCCATATATAATTAGTACAAAAAAAAGTACGCTACCGACAGAAATTTTGGATACATTTCCATTTACCATTTGAAAATTCATACTTGATTTCAAATTCGAATCTAGAAGATTCAAATACGCTAA
>CAKNWU010326502.1:0-17151 GCA_932072015.1 Andricus quercustozae
AAAATGTATGTGTGTTGTTGTAAGTTTGTATGTTTTGAAAGAAAATTAATCTTCTTAGTTGCCCATTCAACTTCTTGGTTGAAAGTTGATCTACTTTCATACAAATTAATTTTATCAGTTGAAGATCCACCTCTTTGCTTGAAATTTCAACTATTTTGTTGAAAGTTCACATTTTTTTGCTTAAAATCAATTTTTTGAACTTCATGTTATGCTTCGTGACACACACGGTAAAGAGTGGAAACAGTTTTTAAAATAACGTGACGTTATATGGGGCAGAATATGTCAAGTGTTCCCACCTAAAATTATTTTTGTTGTTGTTGTTGATCGGGTTGAACCTTGGCTAAATTATAGTCACTTTTTCAGGTGCCTTTGCACCTTCACGTTAGTGTAACTTCTTTTAGGATTTTTCAATTAGACTTTTTTATAGTGGTTTCGAAAGCTATTTTCGTTTAATTTCAGACTATAATGGCCATTTTTACATTCTATTTTTTTTTTTTTTTTTTTTTTTTTGAAAATCATAATTGAAATTCAATTTAAAATCACGGAATGATTATATAATATCCATACACACAAAAAATCATCTCAAGTAAGTTAAATGTAAGCTTAGAGCTCAGCTTAGAGGCAAGTTAGACCTAATAGTATTCGTTCCTGGGCGCTGCGTAAGTAAAAATCTCAATTTGCCCATAAAATTATTTCCAAGCTATTTTTTCTTCTACATGACTTTAAAGAGTGTCAAAATCGTGACAGAAGTGCGGAAAAGCGGACTTTTGATGAAGGTTATGAAGTTGGCTTGGCCGTGGTATGAGCTAAAGTCGAGTGATGTCAACTTCACAACCTTCATGGATGTCCGCTTTTTTGCACCAGTGTTACATACTTTCGACGTTTCGCATATCATTGAGCAAACAAGAAATAGTTTGAAACCTCTCTTAAGACCTGACATATATGTATGCAAAGAAAAAAATAACTTAAACCTGTTTCAGACCCATAAAATATTTCCGGAATGTATTACAAATAAATTTAAGAATAATAATGATAAAGATAATAATTAAAAATATTTATTTATGAAGAGAACTAGCTTTTTTTAAATTGCAAAGAGTTATTTGCTCAAATTGTTACGACTCGACCTCATTTTTATATTTTCAAATCACCACAAATAACTGAGCACGACTAGAAAATGGCTGACCTTAATTCTCACTCGTTGTCATAGGTAACCAAAATCATGATGAAAAAAAAATGATTATGATTGCCCTGAGGTATATGAAAAGAGCTTTCCAAAACACAATAATAAAGTCCAATCGGATAATCCTAAAAGAAGTTACACTAACATAAAGGTGAAAAAGCACCTGAAAAAGAGAAAAACTTCAGGCCCCTGTATATTGATAAACGGTTGATAAAAGGACCTATAGTTTGGTGCATTAATATAGGTCCACTAAAACTACACTGTAAAAAATGTCTGTTGCAAACTTCCAATAAATTTATGGGAAGCTTAGTTCCGAAACGTAAGGTAACGCTACAATACATAATGTATTGGAATTTTACAAATTATCGTAGAGTTTGCGCTACGGTGACTACACCAATTACAACACTTACAATACATGTATTGCAGTTTCGCCATTCCACAATCTTGTTTAGAATTTCACCTCACGCTTTTATTGTAGAAGTGTTGCAGAATTCCAAACATTTTTAAAAGTGTATAATTTAGCCAAGTTTCAACCCGATACAAAAAAAAAAACAATAATTTGAAATTGTAACACTTGACGTATTCTGTCCCGTACATGGAAAGCCCTTGACATCTTTCATATTGCTTACCTTGACACTTGTTATTAGTTGCTGGGTGCTTCGCTGAATGCTTATCTGGCGGCTTATTCTCTGAAGCGAACGCTGAGCATACTCCAAAAAGAAGTATAAACTTATACATCTGGAAACAATTACATCGAAATATTATGAAAAATGCAAATGTTTTTATAATTGGATAGTAATTTTTGTATTATTATTCTTCACAATATTTTTTCTTGTAATTTGTTATTTTACGCAAGAGAAATGATTCCTTACGGCATTATTTCTCAAATGCATAGATCAAAAGAAATCCAAATCAAGCTCAGATAAAGTGTTATGTCATTGGATAGTATTTGATGGAAAAAGTTTGTCATTTGTATAAATATTTATCGTGAAGTAGGGAGGGATTTTTGAAATTTTCCTCAATATCATCTGTTTCGTAAATTTCTTCTTTTTTTAGTGATGATAAAAAACTTTTGTCCGGTACAGTTTTGATAGATTTTTTCACACAGCTCCCACCAATCATAAGCAGATAATAAAAAAGTTATCATTTGACCTTCAAAAATAAATTTGACTTTTTAGAAAAAAGGCAAGTTTTTTTCATTTTTTTAGCTTAAAGGAGCTTCAATGTCAAGTATTTACTTTTTCAAAAAATGATCACGATCAATGAAAAGAAAGTGGAAAACCTATCGAAAATGAAGGGGATAATATTCGGGTACACATATTAAAACTTTAAAAGTTCAAAATTCCCGAAGCTCATGATACTTTCTTAAACACCAATTAAAGTTAATTTTCTTATTTAAAAAATAAATATTCAGCGTTTCAATTTCAAAGCTTTAATATTTATATTTTTAATAAATACTTATTATTAATGGAATGAGTGTTAAAACCCCTGTTACAACTATACTGAACAACAACTTTTGTACCGCTATTAAGATAATTAATAAGGAACGAAACAGAACAAAATATTAGAAACTCTTATACTTATTATTTTGTTTTGCAAAATGCTGTAGTTCAATTGACTTCAGTTTCATTTCGTCGTAATATTAATTTTTTTTACATTTCAAATCCATCATATTATCTAGTTAAAAACTTTTGACTTCTGAATCTCAAATTTTTTTCTATTATTAAAGCAACAAATCATATTAACAGGGACTTTATTAATGAATACATTTAGGGTCAAAATTTAAATAATCATTGGTAAAAGTATAAAGCAATTTGAAGAGGATTGTAATAGATTTTTTAAATTATTTCCAACTGAAACAACAATTTCACAATTATTTCATTAAATGCTTTGTTTTCGCAGACAAGAACTCGAGCATGGAAACTAAAAAAATGTTTAACCCAATGTATGAATTCAGCTAAGATATCTTACAAGATTTCAATTATATGAATTTTAAAACGAAGTGTCTCGGCTTACCGATAATTTTTGTGCTACGCTCACCGAATTTCGTTGAACCTACTCACGGCCAATTTAAAAATCTCGAATTGAGACTAAGTAGATGCACCAGCAATAATTTTTCGAAACTTTCTCAAAGGATTTCACAAAAATACAGTACTTTGGTTTAACGTGCAAGCTATTTTATACGACTAGTCCCTCCACTTTTCCAGCATCACTTATTTTTCTGGTGTATATTCCCACACTTAAGAATCAGATTTGGTCTCGAGATAAAAATTACCCTATGAAATGTTACCAATTCATTTTTAGAAAAAAAATTAAACAAAAGTCTATTGTTTGATTGGTTGAAAAAATTGGCTGATCTACAGAACTGTTGAAACATTAACTGTTTCCAAAACTCCTACCACACGATGTTTAGTGAGTGTCCCCTATTTTACGCATGTTTGACGTTTCTCTATCCCCACGTAATTTCTTTATCCAATCAAACAAGAGACTTTCGGTAAGTTTTTTCACTAAAAATAAAACGGGAACTTTTGATAGGTTAATTTGTATCTTGACTCCAACTCTGAGCGTAATACCTTTTAGTTTGTAGAAAAAATATGTTGGTTAATGCAGCTTGCATTCCGAGTATTTATCTAAATCAAAAATGCTTGATTAAAGAGTAAGCGAAAAAAACATGATAAATATACTGTGTTCATTTTTCAATATTTGAGGGTATATTGAAGCTTGAAATCTATTATTAAAAATTAAATTTTGAACGGACTATTAAAATCGGTTAGTTTGTTAAATAAATGAAATGCATAAATCCTGCCGATTAAAATAAGAACTACGTCTCCTATAAACAAATGATTTTGAATAAATTTGTAGATCTTTTTTGGATGAACAATTTTTGTCTCTTAATTTTGTTTTATTTTTCAGTTATGCCAAAAATGCAATTTTTTATTTTTGATAACATTTTCACGATTAAAACGAAAAATATGTGAATTATAAAAAAATAATTCGGACAAAATTTTTTCACCATGACAAATTTTGCATCCTAACATTTTTTCATATCTTGTATAGTTTTCCTGAAAAATGGAAGTTTGTATTTTTTAAAAAGCCTTTTCGATGGATGAAACCAGAACCATTGGTTAAAAATGGACAGTCTCCTTCGTAAAATTCGTTTTCTCTGACTCAAGCGTCTCAAAACGTAGAGATTTTATGAAAACCAACAAAGTCAAATTTTACACATAAAATGCCTTCTCATTGAGGATGAGAATGTAAAAAAAAATTCTGCTAAATCATGTTGCAGCTATCACAGTGGTTATATTTCATCAAAAGAGTGCGGCACTAACTTTCAATTGTTATTGTTATTAACAATATTTCAAATAAACTGTGATCTATGGCAATTTCACATCTGAATAAGCGGTTATTTCATGATGATTAGTTTCATGCATCTTAATGGTGGTACTCAAATAATTAACTTTGTCAGTAATTCTTAATTAATACCATAATTAACTAATAATAGAAAATTGTAACTCTTATGAACAAAATAGTTGCGAAAAATTATTTTGCTATAGAAAAAAGATGTTTTTTCACCACTTATACTTATGTAGAGATATTTGTATAAAGCAGAATATAAATTAGTAATGCAAGAACAATATTAAGAAAATATACATTATTTCAAAGTATTAAAAGTCAATAAGGTCCAAATTTAGGATAAGGATTCTTGTGGATCAAAAATGTCGATTCCGCGTTACCCCACACACAGAAAATTGCTGATCATCAAAGGTACGCCAAAATTGGTGTAGTTTTGACTTACAATAAAAAGGACCTTTGCAGGCTCATTTTGAGAATCTGGGGGAAATTGATGATTTGGAGATTGTTCCGTTCATGAGGGCGATTTTGTTTTCTGATATCTGGATAAAACTAACAGTAATAAGCGGGTCAGTTATAATAATAACCTAATTTTCAATTTCTCTCAATTTCACAATACTTATTAGTCACATGAAATAAAATTTGTAATTAGTAGTGCAAGTCTTAGGTTAGGCATGACCGACTTGATATTTGAACTAAAACCGGGTTATCACGTCCAAGTCATGATTGACTGCATGTACATTGAAACTTAAGCGCTCGAAGAAATTCGGATTAGAGAATTGTATAAGATTACATATAATATATCCTCACAAGGCAACTAATTAAAGCGTCAACGCATTTCAAAAGAAAAATCATCAAGTGTATTGAAGAAATCTTACAAGTTTTAAGAATTTAAGGTCATGCTTGGATTTTCTGTACTGAAATGAATCATATTTTAAAATAAAAATCATGAAGTATTGATCCACTGTAAAAACTATTCCATTGAAATCGAGTGCATTAAATTCGAATCGTATATACTTTGAATGCGACACCATGGAAGAACCTGATAATTTACGGTTGTTTTGGATTGTGACACAATCGTAGTTTAGGGTCGTTCATAAAAAGCGTTACGAATTTGAGGGAGAAGGGGGTGGAGCCAAAAATTATTGTTGATAGCAGAAGCACAGGTAGATTCAGTGGAGTAATTTTACGAATTTATATAACATTTAGTACGTTCCAGAATAGATTTTAACAGCTTTTTCGAGTTTTGCGAAAGATTGCCTTGCGGTGGTAGAATTCAATAATAACTTAGTGATTTTGAAAATCAATTTCATATTTTAGACTTCAGACTCTTTTGCCTATTCATCTTTTTCAAATAATTCATCTTTTTCCTTATGTTTTTAAGAAACTACCTTTTTTCTCCTTTTCTCGTTTTTTCGCCTAAATGCGACACGAATTAATAGAACCCAATGAGAAAATCCAAATATTTTTTGTTGTAAGTACATTCTTCTTAATTGAAAATTCTACTACTGTTATAGTTTTTGTAAGTAAATTATCTCGTTTGGTTAAAAAATTCAATGTTGAACTCTTGTTCAAAATTTTATTTCTTGTTAACAATTTATTTTTTGTTACAAATGTAGTTTTTGTTAAAAATGTATTTCTTCTTAAAAATGCATTTATTGTTAAAAATCTATTTTGTGTTCAAAATTTATTTCTTGTTAAAAATTCATTAAATTGATTTCGTTTGTTGAAATTTTAACTATTTTGTTGGAAAAAATCATGTCTTTCCTGTCAGATTAACTTTTTTAACTGAAAATTTAATTATAATACTTTCAGTTGAAACCTCAAGTATTTCGTTTGAAAATTCGTCCTTTTTCGTGGAAAATTTAACTATTTCGTTAGAAATATTTTAAATATTATGTTGTCAATTCGTGTTTCTCAAATAAATTCAACAGTTTTTTTCCTTTAATTTAAATCTTTCTTGGTTGAAATATCAAAGATTACATTTTTCGCATAGATTTGATATTTTTCAGTTAAAAGTATAACTACTTTTCCAGGTTCGGAACCTTTTATGTTGAGCATTTACGGTCATAAGGATGAATTGTTTGATGTAATATTTTAACCACATGGTTGACATTTTTTTCTCTATAAGTTCAAAATTCAACCATTTGGTAAAAAGGTCATATATTATGTTGCAAATTCTTCTTTTTGACTTCATTGTTATTAAAAATAGTTTTTGACTTTATATACAATACATGCAAATGACTTTACACACATGAAAATAAAATATAAATGTTAATATTGAATATGATACTTTCAGTATTTGAATATCTAATTAATAATATGCATATTCTCATACTTATTATACATATAAAAATTACATTGTCTATTATATACTCATTAATAACACTATATTTTGATTTAACGTTCAGGTATTTCGTGTTGCCATTTATATTTATAACAAAATTTAATTTACTGCGATATTATTTATGCCGAGTTTTTCATTTTTTCGATAAATATTGCAGTAGTCACGTGATTATACCAGTCGAAAATTGTACGTTTTTACCGTTATACTTCTTACTTTAATATTCGAAAAACGAACTGTGAGCTTTTTATTACGTAACGAACTTTGCGTGGGGTTGAAGAGGGTGTCCAAAATTCGCGGGAAATTGCGTTATAGTTTAGGACAGATAAAATCCCTAAAAATGTGAATTTTTCGTCAGTTTTATCAAAATTGTGCAATATAATTCTCTTTTTCAAACATCTTAGTGAAGGTGAAAACCTTCACTTATACGAGATTTTTTATCTCGAATCTTGTCACGGCCTGTAAATAAAAATAAAGTTTAACTCACAGTTAGTAATTTCGTAATTAGATAGGTATTCGCAGTTCGTAAATATGAGTGGACATTGATATTCGTAGCTTAGATATTGACAATGCCTTGATTAAGTTTTTTTTTTATATTAATCGCTGTCACTCTTTGGAAACATTATATATATCATTTTATAGCATTATTACATATAGCATACAAACGTTATTATTGTATCTCAAAAAAATTATATTCACGAATTACTAAACAATTTTAATAGGCTTATTAACGACTTTAAAAATTACCAAATTCTTTGAGAAATACTTTCCCCTGTTTGAAAAAAAGTTGTACTTTTACAACTATTTTGTATAAATTCTCATGCATAATTATTGAGTTTTGTTCAGTTTTGCATAAATCGATTATTACTAAGTAATAAAGAATGGCATTTAGTTTTTCTAATTTCTATTTTAATCCGACGAGATTTGTTGCTTCAAACCTCGTGAATTCTCTTAAGATGAAAAAATCGTCATTAACATTTATTTATTTTTGTAAGTATTACTTGTGTTAGCATGAATCGGTGGGTTTTTAATTTAACTTATTGTAGATGTCAGTCTTTCTTCTCCTATTATGAAAATGATTACAGTTGAGAAGTATTAATTCAACTGTAATAAAATTTGTCTGTACAATATCTTTTTCTCTTAAAATTTGTTACCTTATGTAATTTTTTATATTCCTAATCAATATAATGCATTTTCGGAATTGTTTTATTACACAGATTGAAAATATTTCTTGACTCTGATGTTTGATAATTACACTTGGATAGCTTGTACAACATAATGGGCGATTCTTTGCGAAATTTTGGGTTACTCATTTTTCATTGAAAAAATTATGAATTTCACGAATCACTGTAAAAATGTTTTTTTTTTTTTGCTTATCCTTATAACAGAGTAGCCTCTAAAAATAATATGTGGAGTATCCGTTTATATATCAAATAATTCTTAGAACACAATTCTTCATTGGCTATTTGCTATCATCCATTCATCATTTAATAAAAATTCTTATAGCTAACTTCAGAAACTGATATTTCGTTGGGGCAAAGTGAACTAAATACTAATTGCAAAAAATAAATTATACTATTAGATATGCAATAAATTCCTCGTTTTTTTTTTACTTTTTAGACAAGAATTTAATATTTGGCTCTGAGGAAGTCATCAGGAGTGGTACTTAAATTTCCTCGTCCATATCTTTTACTGAAAGCATCGTAGTTTCTTGACTGTACGACGAATTAATAAAATGAAAGAAAATTGTAACTATCTTTTGGTTTATGATTGATCTTCTATGTATTGCCTATCGATTTCAATAAACGTACAAATATAGTGCTGATAATATGTAAAAAACAATGTATTTGTTTACATTATTTTTTACAACAATGTTTTTCACAATTAAAAAAATTATTTACATTCGATGATAACTAATGCTGAATTTTTAGTGATTTTACGAATTTTTATTTTTTTTCTTCGATAAAATATAATACTTTAGAATTTCCTATTTTCTTCGCTTTCTTTATAACATAGAAATGTTCTCGACGACAAAATGAAAAATCGCTTCTTTTTTGACGTTTGTCAAGATAATAATAGATAGTGCCCTCAAAATTTGAATTAGTGAAAAATTTACTAATTGTATTAGTAATTAAGTGCTTTATTAATGAAAATATTATTATTTTAGCATTTCTCTTCTGAACAAAATGGCTAAAAACTTCATTATGATCTCCTAAAAACTTCAAGGTCAGGCTACACAACATTCTAAAAAAAGTCCAAAGCCCTAAAAACATTTCTAGGAATTTTTTGGGATATTTTAGTGACTTTTTTTTAGTTATTCTGACCTTTACGTTCAAGAAACGTTTTTCTATCATTCTAATCACATCTTTTTATTTTTTGCATGTTGGGTCATTCATGTCATAGTCAATTTGTAAAAATATTAACTTATTCCTTAGTTTTTTCAGTAATAAATCTACTATTAATCTCTTCTCGTCGGTTGTTTCAACATCAAGTGGTGTACGTGACGCTCGGCAAGTGCATGATGTGTGTATAATTCTTATTTTTCCGTTTCATAGCATCGCGTATTTATATGAATCTTTTCTGTTTGTCACAAAATTTATGCTCAATCATTTTGTGTACTATTTCTGTCCGTGAATAATAATATTAAATTCGTAACGTGAAAAATTCTTTCTGTTTAAAATATAATTTTTCGAATATGAATAAAACAACATGATATTTTTTTGGATTTTTGATCAATTATGTAAAACAAAAAATTGTAATGTATTTTTTTGAATTCCTTTAGTATGGGCACTAAAGGAAGAACAAAAAATTTATCTATATTAAATAACTTAAAGAATTTGGAAACGGACGTTAGAATATTTTTAAATAAGTGGAAGAAAATCTAATAAAAATATTATTTGATTTAAGTCATATTGAAAAAATGATCATTTGAAGAAAACTTTTTGTCTTCTAATCTTAAATTTAATATTCTTTTTAAGAGTCGAAGATAGTACAATACAAACTCAAAAATTACTATCATTTTTGACAACGCAGCATTTTCCTAAACCTCCAAATAAAAATCGAGTCGTATCTGAAGCAACTCTGGGAGGAAAGCAAAATAATGAATACAAATCATAATTATTTTTTTCGATAGAAGAAAAAAATCCAAAAGAGGGTAGGGTTGTTTTTTGGCCAAGTAAAAATGTGCGGGTACAAACAAACATTAGATTCAATTTTACGCTAATAATTTGTTTCAAGGTACGTTTTTTACGTTATTTAAATTTTAAGTGGTGATTTTAAATGCTGGAGCAACCTGGCAAAATGTTTGCTTCGTAGACGTTTTTGATGGGACTTTTTTCATGAATGATTTTACAGATATAATTCTCATCAGATCTGAATTCTCAAAATCAAAAAATAATGTTTGTGCGCAAACCAGACATAATATGTTTTGGAAAAGTAACAGCAATTGCAATAATAACAAATTTTTGATCAGCTCATGTTGTTCTAGGATGCAAAAATTCGACTTGAGTCATTTGTTAAACAGATGGAACCAATAATTTCCTAATTACAAAAGTTCTGATTGTGAGGTAAACTTAACGTTTAGCTTAGACCTTGACAAGATTCATGATGAAGAATATCATGCATGTCAGTCCGATATGTAGAAACAAAATATGAAAATTTGATTTCCCAGATAAAAACCACGTAATAAAAAGCAAATAGCGTAAAATAAAAACGAATTTGTCTATGAGAACGAATGTATGTTAAAGATTATTAAAATTTGCGCGAAATAAAATAATGTCAATGGAATGCAAAATTATATTTATATTTATTTATATTCATTTCTTATCTTTATTTATATTGATTTTTTTATAGGAGATTCAATTTACCAGGTGATTGCATTTCTCCTACATGAAAGCAATTTGACATTAAATAATTCTGAAATATTCCATTAAAAGCTACATATGCATATTTTATTTTATTTATTTTAAATGAAGATTACATCGGGTCTAATATTTTATACAGTATAATTGCTAATTCATTTTTCAAATAATTTCTCAAAACTGAAATTTTAGATCAATGCCCACACTATTTTTTTAATTTTTGGATTTACGTTGAGGTAATAAATTTAGGCCGTATGTAAGTTCACCGAAATTCTATGAACTTAGAACAAATATTTTCGATGTGTGCATATATAGCCACCTTTATTATTACTACACACAAACCTGATTTACCGTTTCCGTAATTTGTTTTTCCATTTCTTGATTATCGCCCGGGAATTAAATTATTATTCCTCGTTTTTCAAGGTGAGAAAAGTATTGTATTTTTTCAAAAATTCTGAAAATGGTTTAAAAAATCAAAGTTATGGCTAATTAATCGCAGTTGTGCTGGCAGGGGGAATATTAGAATAGTTTTTTTGCAGCTATCCATAATTTCCTGATGAAAAGTCATTACTAGACTTTCACTTTGCCGAAGCGGTAATGCAAACAATTCCAGTAAATTTTTTTCTGCAATTACCAAAATATCATGTATTCACTAATTTTCTAATATTTTGAATTAATTTTGTACAGATGTATAATTTAATACTTTTCCTTGGAATATGCTTAGCTTTGGCTTTATGCAATAAGCTACCAGAACCTGCTGAAAGCTGGTGATTATAATATGGACATCAGAAATAAGGAAATTGTATTATTCTTATTCTTGCTAGGTCCATGATTATTATGAATTTTAAAGATAACGATAAATAGCTAAACCTCCTTTATTAATTTCCAGAAAGAATGCATGGACTATTGCTCAATAATAAGGAATGACACTGAGTTTTTTTTAATTTAAATTTCAACAAGACGAAATTTGTTATTTATTTTTCATTGCTCAATCAAAAATAATCCAAGTAAACCAGCGTAATTATTCTTTCTTAAAATTGTTGCTGAACCTATATCTACTATCAATAACATTGTTGATTCTTCATAAAATCTCTTTCTTCATTTCTTATAACAATTGTTATACATAAAAACCTTATATGAATAGAATTACTTTTGCTGTTGCAATTTTGTTATTAATCTGGGACATGAGATAAAACGTCTTTAATAAACTTTCTTTAATAAACGCCCTTTAATAATTGCAATTTTCTATGGAGAACGAGAAAACTTTACAACAGTAAAAATTTTTGAAAATGGAAAACAGAATTCTGTTAAAAAGTAACGCATAGGGACCAATCATATGCATAATTAATTCATAGCCCATTGATCTTCTGTAATTTGAAAAAATTGTTATTACGTTTTCATTCCATTGAGAAGGTATTGGTTTTATGTGAAAATTGGCTTTCGCGGAATTCAACAAATTATTTTAAAGAATGTTTCTATGTTTCACTTTTTCCATTTTTATAACGTTTTTTAATTACTAGATATATACAGTCCTTTATGATAAGTTAATATGTTATTACCAAGAAGTTATTAGCTGTTCACTATTGAATTAGAGAATATCTCAACTAATCGAATAAGCAATTTTTTATTAATATTTAGTGGCCTACTTTTCGCTTGTCAAGTCTGAAATTTCTATAGAAAATACTTGAGTTTCAACCATTTTTTTTCAGTGAATCAGCAAAGTATAATTAACTCGGAGGAATATTTTTATTTTTCTTAGCTCTGTTTGAACAATCAGAAGGCAGTGTTTTCAAATTGGGGACAGGCTTCGCCATGTTGACGATTTCACAATATAACCTTGTACTTGTTTTATTAGAGTGAAGAATGCTGCACCATCGCTTCGCATTGCCTCGTTTAATTAGAATTTTCTATTTGTCACGTTTTCTATTTTATGATCATTTTTTATTTTTTACAAACATTCCTGACGGATATTATTCATTTTTGTTGAGCAATTAGTTGTTCTTTACTACTGAATTAGGAAATATTTTGGCTTATCGAATTATTAATTTTTTATCAATCTATGGTGGCTTACTTTTTGCTAATGGAATCTATAGAATATCACTAGTGATTAGTTGAATTTCAATAATTTTGAATTAGCGAGACCTTCAAGTATCGTTTACATAATAAAAAAATCTTTAAATTGAAATAACCTTCTTGTAGCACTCATGTTTATACTTATTCAAGCCACTGATTACTTAAGGCAAATAATTTTCGAAAAGTTTGCTAAATAATTGCAAGTTCTTAGAGAATGTGATTCAACAAATAAAATTTCTCAAATCATTTATTGTAAATTTTATCAGTTCTCTGAGGCTCGTAATGACGAAAGAAAAAACGCCCAGATATTTGCATTAAAGTCACTCACCAGTCTGAAATTGGACGAGACTTGACTCTAGATTGAGATGAAAAGTTCCATTATAAGTTTAATAATAAAATAAAATCATTCTTAGGAGATACGAGGTTTATGAATAAGGCAACCAAAGTTTGATGTGAAAAAGACGATTCTGAGGAAATCGATCGAAAATTTTAAGCTTAAAACGTTATTAATTTTAAAAATAGACTTTGCACAGCAATTGAAAAACGAATTTGCAATTTTTTCGAAGAAGAACAACTTTTTACTTAAATATACGGATTCTTAATGAGAATAAAAATGGTTTAGTAAAAAAATATTGTCTTTCGAGAATATCAAAATTGAATATCGCAATATGACAGTAGGACAAACGTTTTTGTTTCAAAATTCGGAAAAAGTAGAAGAATATCTTTTTATTTAATAAATGATAATAATTTCAAAAAATATTCATGCTAAATTTTGAAAAAAAAATTATTTCTACGTTAGGATTGTAACTAAATTGTCACTAAAGTTTGTTATACATTAGAAAAAAATTATCTCATCAAAAAATTATATTTTGAAAAAATCCTTCAACCACAGTATGAACTTGATTTTTGAAGAATCGCAATGTGGGTATATATATAGTTTTGCACTACAACCCTTAACAATTTATTATTACAGCTCAATATGTAGACAACATTTTTTGACGGTCTTGTTTTTTGTAGCAAACATTGCATTTGGCCAAAAAACAATTGAACATCAAATCAATAATTATTTTTGTCCATGTTAATGTATGTTTTTTATGTGCAAGAATAAGTCTTTCAATTGAAAATGTAACTATTCCGTTCTTTTTAAAGAAATTCATATTTTTGGGTGAAAATTCAACTAGTTGGTCAAAAATTCTGTTTTTAAATTGAAAAAATAACTATTCCATTTTCGTTTGAAAATTCTACTTTCTTGGTTGATAATTCTACTATTATATTTTCAGTTAGAAGTACATCTTTTTATGTTTAAATTTTTTTAGTTTTATTGAAAATTCAACAGTTATTTAGATAAATCGTCTTATCGCTTGAAACTTGAATATTTTGGATGGAATTCTTTGCAACTGAAAAAAATTAATTTTTGATGAAATAGTTGAATTTTTAACAAAAGATATAATATTTAGAGCAAAAGGATTAAACAAAAAGAATTTCATCATATCAGTAAAAATTTCAATTAAAGAAATGAATTTTCGTCCAAGAAGATGAATTTTAAAAGTTTAAAATTCAACTGTAGATTCCTCAATTTAGTTGAAAATTTATTTTTCAGTTGAAAATTAAACTGTCTGATACAAAATTAATATACTTCAGTGAAAAATTTGTTTTTTTTAGTAAGAAATTATTGATTTTTTTGGTTGAAAATTCTACTGTTTGATGAAAATTAATTTTCTTAGTTGAAGATTGATAATTTTAGTTAAAAATGTTTTTTTAACTGAAAATTTAAATATTATATTATTTGTTGAAAATCTATCTTTTTTGGTTAAAAGAGAACTTTTTTTTGCACAATTATTATCATATCTATTATTATAATAATAACAGTTATCGAATAATTCGAAGTGATGATAAATGATGAGAAGATAAAACTAGGCCATGAGAAATATTCTTAGCTTTATTTTCTAAAAATATGAATTACGTTACATCAAAAGAATATGTGACAAACAAGTTCCGGTTGCATATTTTTGTTAATGGAATAAATAAATAATCAAATATTAAATAATAGATTGGATAAATCATGTTTTCATTCAATAATTTTGATATTTATTATTTCTGTTTTATAATATAACATTTTCTTTTATTTTTCATGTTCGAGAATTGTATAATTCGAAAATTTTCCCGTGTTCGCAAATTTGTTTACGAAATTATTATATTTCGAATGTTTTATTTTTCGTGATTTTTATTAATTTCATTCATTAGTTATTAATTTAATGGAATGACTAAAAATTACTCAATTATGAAATATCCGACAATGACAAGTTTCTCTTGTGATAAAAATCCTGTTTTGGTATTGTCCATTGTATTGTACATTGCTGAATATTATTTAAATTGTTGTTAATTCAAGTTTAAACAAGATCTTTGCACTAAGAAGAATTTGTATTTTGTAATTCAAGATTTTTTCTTATCACCCGTTATAAATATTCTTAGTTTTTTCATATTTTTTAATTTTTAATTTTAATCTAAACCCGATAATATTTCCAAAAAACTTTCCTGTTGCATAAAATTTACAACTTTTTTCTCAATAAATCAGTTACACTTTCTATGGACATTTTTTTTTAATCAAAAGAACATGACTATACGAAAACAGGTCACAATGCTGGCAAAATCATGACGGACTTACAAAACTTTACAAGCTTCTAAATGAATAAACAAGAATTCTTTACAAGTTTATTCTCCGTAACCTTACCTTATCAACATTAAAAACGATCCATTTTGTATGTATTGGACTACACAGACTTCTTGCAATGAGAGTGTTAAAACTGTGAAATGATATTCTCAAAAATTTTTATTTTTCCAGTTCATTAATTTATACAAAAATATAACTTAACGATAACATTTAAACAATTATTTTGATATGTTCGAGTTCATTTAATGTTGAGTATGATTGTTTTTAAGATTATATAAATATAATTTTCCGAGGTTTCTTGAGGAAATTTTAAAAGATTTTTGAATATTTCAGATATTTCGAAAACTTATCTAGGAAATTTCTAATAAATTTTTATTAGTTTACAGAATTTTGCAAAATTTTAGGAAAAATTGGATTTAGCTTAGAACTTGTACTAGTTTAAACTGATTTTTTCAAAAATTTTAAGCATTTTTTTTTAAATTTGAGTTCTTTCTAAAGTTTTTGAAAAACCTTTCAACCAGAAAAATTGCCATTCTCATGAAAGTAATTTAAATAAAATCATTGTATGTTTTTCTATAAATCTGAAAAAATTCAATTCTCTTGAATCAACAATCTATATTTTGTAATACATTTTTTGAAACCTTTTAAAATTTTTAATTATTTCAGAATTTTTTTCAAAACTTCTATATATGTGATTTTAAAATGATTGAAATGTTTTCAAAAGTTTTATAAAATCTTTCACAGCTAAAAAATGTACTCCAGGATCTTCCGGATTCCTTTTGGGAAATTCAACAGATCTTTTGAAATTGGAAATATTTGTAATTTTTTGAATTTAAAATTAATTGTATGGGACGGCTGAAAAATCCGGGAAAACAAAATTCCTGCACTGCAAAATTCCAGAAAAAAAAAATATTCGAAATAGCAAATTACCGAAAAATGAAAATATATAAAATGAAAATAATACCGAAATATGAAAATTCTTGAATTTGAACAATCAAAAAAATTGTGATTTAATAAATATCATTTACTTATTAAAAATATAGTAATTAAATGTTTTGAGGAAAGAACATTTTTTTAAATGTTTGATATATTTTTTTAAATCATTTTTTACATTGAGAATAATAAGGATTTTAAATAAATGTCTCAATACAAATTTCTTTTTTTGAAAACGTGCATAGTACTTTTTTCAAGTTATGACTCTTGTAATAAAAAGCTTTTTCTTGTTTTGTTCTTTGGAATTGAGAAATATATTTTCTTGGTTACTGATATTTAAAGTTCAAACAAAATGCAAAAAAAAAAATACATTCAACGTCCAAAAATTCTTGTTACAACAAAAACCATTCATGTTTTGCTGCTGATTTTTTTTACTTGTTTTGTAAATTTACTCCAACGTTTATGAATTTAATGACTTTTGATAATATTTGTAAATTCTTTTCAATTCAGACCACTGATTGTGATGAGATTCCAAATTTTCGTATTCTAATTCTGATGATATTTTGGAATATCTTTTTTATTCATAAAATTCAGAGCATATTTATTAATAAATAGGAAATACTTTATGCAAGCAAAATCATTCTTTAGCCTTTAATTCGTCGTTTTTAATCAATACTTTATGCAATATATTGAAGGTCACATCATTTCCAAAAACATGACGTTTCAAAACATTTTTTCA
>CAKNWU010326503.1:601-17374 GCA_932072015.1 Andricus quercustozae
GCAAGGAAAGGGAAACCGAGAGAGTCGCAATTGCTTGATGTTTCATGCTGAGAAGGTCACAATCCTTCAGCAGCGTTGTATTAGATTATTATTTTAATTGAATTATTTTCGTTTATTTGAAACAAAAATGATTGAATACTCATCGTTCTATTGTACTTAGACTCTGCCTTATTCTTCAGAGATTCTTTTTAATCTTTGAGTGGTATTTTGACAAAGAACTTAAATAGAGCGTGCACGGAAAAATAATTTAAAAACAGTCCCGCAGAAAAGACCGGTTCAATGGGAAAATAATATTTTAGTTTTCGACATTTACAGACGCGTCCGCTTTCAACGACTACTATCGGCGCAAAAATGATAGGCACCTGCCTTTGAAGCTTAGCAACTCAGCAAAAAAAAAAGGTAGAGTAATAGGTTAATAGTCATTTCAAAGCTGAAAGTGTTCCACGTAAATGAGCTTGAAAAAGTTGTTGTAAAAAAATTATCTGCTTTGCAGACTGAAAAATGTAAAAAAAAGTACGTAATTTCGGGCACATTTAAGAAGAGTCAAGTTTAGAGCATTATTTCTTATACAAGAGGCAATAGGAAAATTTAAAAAAAATTCATGAATATGAGGAAAACATTTGTGAACAAATTGCAGTTGACCAATTTGAGAAATAATAAAAATTGTTGCTTAAAATTACAAAAATGTAACACTATACTATCTTCTGTTCTAATGATATATTAAAGCGATTTAAACTTCAAACGGTCACGGATAGGCTCTGTCATTATTTACAAATTCCCTTAGAAACTTAGAATTTTCACCGAAATCCTCTCAAACCTCGATATCTCGGAAACTAAGGCCCATTGGATCGAAAGAAAAAAAATACGCCCTTAATACATTTTTATATGTACTGTCATCCTGTAAAGCTCCAGTCGAATCGGCTATTTATATCTCGCGTCCTCTCCTTGTTAGTACCAATTTTATTGCAATTGCGTGGAATTTACGCGTCTTTGAGTTTAACAAATTAATTAAAGTTCAATTAATTAAATTTTGAAAATATTCGATATTGATGATTTCATTCTGAAAGCTTTAACAATTGAAAATATAAAGTGCTTAGAATTGTGCAATATTTCAGATTGGAATTATAGATATATTTAAGGAGTTTAAAAAATGAACAATACAATTTTATATGATATTATAAGTTTTCAAAGATGTTGTTTCAGACTGGTCAATGAATTATCAAAAGTTAGGGGCCTGTATCAGTCGGTGATGTTCAATAATTTTTCTTGTAATTATTAATATGCGTGATATTCATCGTCGCGCTGCGGATCAGGGCTGCTCCCTTATCAAAAACATACAACTTATAAAAACTTATCAACATAAAAAAGGCTGAAATTATAATATTTTACTGATAACGAAGAAAAAAAAAGGAGAAACATTCACCTATTTATACAATTTTGATTTTAATATAAACAAAATAGGCATTTTAGCTATACCGAACCAACTTAGATAAAAGTTTAATGAGACTAAGAGTTAACTTATAATTAACTGATAATTATAAGTGTATGAATATGCAAATCAGATTTGTTTTAAGAAATGAGGAAAACAATGTTTCTACATGGTTTTTCATTTCGTAAAAAGAAGGTTTTTTAAAAAAGTGAGACAAAAATCAAAAATACGTACCCTAAAAATGTGGTGGCTCTTGCATAACAAGTTTTATAGGTTATCTATGTTTGATATAGTATGAATTCAAACAGCGAAAATTTTTTAAATTGAAAATTAAGTTTTTGCAATAATTCCTTTTTTATAGATTTTTATGGGAATCTTATACGTGAGATAAGGTTTTTAGAGATGCTGCTTACACCTTGGATACCTGTTCTAAAATTAATATTTTATCTAAATTTGGTTCTTTAGCTAACATGCTTGTATTATTTATATTAAAATCAAAATTGTGTGAATAGTTGAATGTATCTTCTTTTCTTTCCTTCGCTTTCATCAGCATGACAGCATTGTAAAACACCTACATGTATTCACATTAGTGCAATATTATCATTTAATCCCTTTTATGTAAACAACGTTTTATCTTGATACAGCGCCAAACCTGGTCCTAAACGCGTCGATAAATATAACGCATATTAAAAAATATTAAATATCACCAGGTGGTACAAGCCACTAACTTTTTTCAATAATATGATCAAATTCCCACACAGAAAAAACAAAAGGTATAAAGCGTTTCAGGTAAAAGTGCTGGGTGCAATCTTGGTATGCAAAAAACTGAAGAGCGGCAAGAGTAAAATAAAAGATCACTAAATTTTCGTTTTACTCATATAGATTTTCATTTTTTGCATGGCGAGATTACCCCCATAATTTTCACTTGAAATGCTTTTAACCTTTTGTTTTTTGTGTGCATTTCTTCCTTATTTTCTTACAAAAATCACCCTTTTTTTCTTTTTTGAAGAACTTTGTGCTGTGCACCCTATAAGTACCGCACAATAAACACCATCCACTCAGAAATTTGAAATAAGAAAAAAATAAATTTGGTGGCAAGTTAATAATGAATTCGTATGTCTACTTATCAGTATATATTTCATTCTTTTCGTAGCAATTATTATATATTTTGAATATGTGAATAATAAACTGTAAGATCTTCAGAATGCAGATGTTTCCTAAATAAATGGGTTTCCACAAACTTGATTAGAGAAAGAGTTAATAGAGGATTTCATGGTAAGCAAAATATTTGTAATCTTTGACTGACTTAAAAATCACTTTTAATTAGCTTTAAACTCTAATCTTAAGTGCTAAATAGCTTAATATTGACTCATCAGTGAATTATTGTGATTATGTCTAGTAGAATTCGAAACGGTGAACCACCTATCTCTCATAATTCCTCCGAAACCGAAGGAGCAGTGTAATTGGTAGGCAGGTCAAACTTCAAAACTGGTATTTGTCTGTGGGAGATCCTTTTTTCGTGTTTGTTGCATCTCTTGCTACATTCGAAGTCTTCCTGTATAGTTATAGTACATCTTAGGACTTAGATCACGGTGCAGTGTATGTCCATGCCGATCAGTTAGACTACCCGCTGCTTTTTCTTGTAACCTGACAAACGGCGCGTTACAATAGTTTATCCGATGGCCAGATCATTCTCGTCTGTGTTAGCTTCAAGTAGGTACTTCCTAAGGTATGCATACAGCTCGACAGAGTCCCAACTCCCATAATACCAAGATTCAACACAACATTAACAAGGCTGCCTGGTCAGTTGGTCACGGACCAACGATGGTCGCGTCATCCGTGCAGTCCTGCACGCTCACTGATTGATCATCCGTTACAAAGATGCGAATCAGCAAGATCTTTGTCCATTGCGATCCGATCTTAGATGTGACAAACGTTAATGAGTATTGATGTTCAACTCATAATTGAATGACCAGCGTCTTCACAACTATCTTGCGAAAGAACGGATCTTTTGTTTTACTGTTTGAAACTCAATCTCTATTGTCCCTCTACTTTTACCCTTTTTTGAACACACAAGATCTTACATTGTAACCCTTGTGAGTAGAAACCCAGCTAACACATTTTGTAATTGTTCTAGATCTAGAACAGAACAAAAAGGTGAAAGTGTTCTAGAACATTGTGACAGAACTGTTCTAGATCTATGTGACGGCAATGTTCTGTAACAGAGGTTATGGAACTGTTTAAGAACAAATCGATCACAGACGTTCTATAACATTTATTCCCAATTTGTCTACAACTTTGTCGCAACGGTATTATGTCGTCGTTTCAGCATATAATTTTGATGCATGACGAGGTACAATATCATGAAAAATTCGGTCAACGTGACAACCCTCCATCCATGACAATCAACCATGATCCTGATGCTCTAGAATGCTATCACGAATATGTTCTAGAACAAATTAGGAATACCAAATTAGTAACTGTTACGGAAAAGTTATTACATAATTGTTTTAGAACTAACCAATCACAGACGTTTTATATCATTTGTTCCAACTTTGATCTAGAATTCTGCCGTAACAGTGGTATGTCTGAATTCTAAAACGCTGTAACTAATGCGACTTAGAAAGAATTGAGAACAAAAATTAGGATATTGTCAAAAGATGAAAATGGAATAGCATATTTCAAAACATTATGAAGACATATCTTTCCACATTATATGAACTGTCTTTCCGTATAGTATTCATGTAAGACAACTTACGTCAACAGGAATTGAGATATCAATTTGAAAATTTATGAAATTAATTAAAAGACACTAATGAACGTTTGTATGATCCTAAGTTTCTGGAACTACAAAAAAAATTCAATTTTGGAAATTTTTTGGATTTTTTTATATTTCCAGAAATTTAGAACCTATTTTCAACTAGATATCTTAATTCGTATGGATCTAAGTTGTTGCAAATAAAAATTCCCTAATTTAGGAATCGGGTAAATATTACATGGCCTTATAATTAAGTGCAAAATTTTATCTAAAAATTCTTTAATTCATAATAACCCAGCCGCCACTAAATACTTCTATACATGTGCATTAAGAGGTGTAGGGTAAGTTTGGCTGAATACGAGTATGTCGAGAAGAGCTCCTTGATTATCAATATCTAGGATAATTTTCTAAAAAGTCTTTAGTTAATTATTGAAACAAATACATTAGTTATGAAAAAAATATTCTGTAAAACATTTTTTAGTAGGTTTGAACTAAGGCAAGACTTTTTTATTTCCTAATTTTTTTCTAAAATTAACAGTGTTTTAGAATAGTAACAGAACTGTTCTTTAACCATGTTTACTGGGAAGTGATCAAAATCAGTTTACATCCTAAAGCATCGTCGACAAGGGATAAATAGTTAAATCAGTACACTGATAATTTATTCGTTAAAAGTAGTAGATAATTTGTATTTAAAGAAATTAACACTGTCAAAAAACGCCATAGTTGACCAGGACGACATTATAGTGATACGCATAAGACAGTGGTTGTATTATTGGTCTCTAAAATGTGGTAAAATAATTTTTATTTTTATTTAAGCCACATTAGATGTTATAAGTTTTTGACTTTGAATAAAGAGAGATTAGCCTCAAATTATATCAGGATTAGCCAAGACCAAAAACTGTTTCTAATATTATTCACGTTCATTTTACATAAGAAAAAGTGATAAATAATTATATACATAGTCTATAAAAGTTTAAAAAATTTTGAATGATTTTTGCAAAAATATTAGTAATTTATTACTTTTCAGATACTGCGGATAATCATTACGTTTTTGCTTTATTAACGATGACAATGAATACTACTCTCGTATATTTTTAATCAAAAAATTAAATTGATATCCTGAACTTTTTATTTAAGTCTATCGTAACTTTTAATAAAATAATCATTGCAAAACAAGAGGATACTCCTAAACTCAATAAGTTTTCGCTCAAATTTGTTACTCATGCAACATCACTGGTTTTACTTACTCTGGCGTTTAAACGCACTATATACCTTGTCAAATTCGGTGCGGAATTTTTGCGATTTATCCTGCATTATTTATTTATAGTTGTATTGGTGTGTATTCTTTAATGCCAAAAATAAATAAATGAGCCCGCCAATCAATGGGGGGTAGTACCAACCATTCTACTGATTAACCTATCTTAATTTTGCTAAAGTTTAAATCTGATTCAGCGTTATGCAGTTATTTTTCATTTCATTGAAATCTACTCTCATTATCAAGTGCTTTCGCTTTCATTGCATATTTTGAACTCGTCTGATTCGGAATTATTCCGCATAATTCCACTGACAAAAGAAGAAAATCCGAATATTTCAGCATTTCAGCGGATGATTCCGCTCTACATGCGAAAAAATTCACATTTTTCTGAGCAATGTTTTCATCTCACCTGAATCCGTTCTCATACTGGAATCTGCATGATTCCGCTTTAATTCCAAATGATTCCGTAAATTATTTCGGAATTTCTCAATCTATCGGATCCCCATTGAAAATTCCGACGTCGTAAACTACGTCGGATACTAGGGGAAGTGTGTCCTCGTTGTCACAAGTACTAGTTGTCACATCACGAATATCTCAGAAATTATTAATAATTTAAAAAAAGTAATTATACAGTTTTTGAACGTGTGCTAGTGCTGCTAACAGAAGAAAGTTTCATGGCGACCAATTTCTTCCAATAGATTTGACAGACCAAACCACAAAATATGCGTCGCTGCGTAAAATTAGGATATCATTTTTGTTTGTAAATATTTGGTGCAATAGACACAGTTTGGCGGTGTTATTATAATTTCTGGTAAGTAAATTAATTTGTTTTTCTATAATAACCCTTGTTTTTTGCATCAGCAAATAATTGCTCTTGTCGTACAGATTAATTTATTTTCTTCACTCAGCTACTAAGTAGGGTCCAAAGTTACGCTGTAACTCTTTTTTTGCTTGCAACTCGCACAAAAAAAAATCTCTCAAATATCTAATAAAAAGCATCTTCAAGACGTTGAGACGGCTCTGCTTCGTTCAACCACATCTGTTTCGGCCATTTGGAATTACTATTGTCATACAAAGGGTACTTTTTTGCTGCCACTTGTCCCACTGTGCTGGTCACGCGCCCAGGCTGATTAAAGTCAGAAATATTCAATATTATATCTCTTGACTAAGAATGATTTTATCATAAATTTAATTATTGCACTGAAATCGCATGACAAAACTCCACATTTGGAGCCATTAAACGGCTTCCTATCTTCATTCGTTCGCAAGATAAGGTTTTTTTAAATAAACCACCGTATAAAGTAAACTATTACATATTTCAGCATTTTGAAAAATGCATTACATTCAGAAATGTTCAAAGATTATCTGTGAATTTTTTTCAGATTTTTGCTAACGTCGCCCTCCTTCTAGGGACAGGTCAAAGTCGACCCTTGAAAAAGGAGGCCGAAAAACCCTGTTTTTTGGGACTTTTTGCCCTCTAACTATTGGAAAAAAATTTTAGGACAAAAGTGAACACATCGCTGCATTCCGAAGACTTTAAGCTTTCAGATGCTTTTTATTACATATTTCAGAGATTTTTATGTGCGAGTTGCAAGCAAAAAAAGTGAGGGGCTTATACCTTTGGATCCGACTTTAGTTGTCACAGTTGCTTTGGGGCTTGTTATCACTATGACAACTAGCCCCGAAATAAACGCCATACTAAAAATTATTTAGTTTTACTCCTAGGGAAAACTGGTAAGATCTTTAAGAGATCTTATGAGCATTAGTCGCTATCAGTTCTAAGAACTCGTGTACTGTATACTTGGTACTAATAGCTGATACAACTAACGCCATGTACGGGGAAAGTTGTCACACTCTACTTTTTTTTTATTAATATATTTTTTTTAAGATGAACGCAAAATTAATTTGTTTCACGTGCAAAACTGTAAAGTAAAAGGATAAAATATATAATTAATTTTTTTAAAAGTACCAGATTTATTTAATTTATTAATGCTAGAGACGTTTAAGTACTTTTTGTGACAAATAGGATCCGTCGGATACTAGGTAGGAAACTACGACGGAACCCACGTCGAAAATTGAGATAGTAAGCGACGTAGGTCAGTACGAGGGGGATTTTCGGAGCACAGAACACAAATTTGGGGTAAAAATTCGAAAATTCAAAACTTTGATTCAATTTTGAAATTTTTTATTAATTTTGTAGATTCCCATAAAAGCTGGCGCGAGGGGAAGTTTCTGATCACAGAACACAAGTTTCGTGAGAAATAACAAAATTCCAAAATTTTACCAAAAATTAAATTTTTTAAATAAATTGGTAGATTTATGGTAAACTTTTTGAGTTTTGAGTGAAATTGTGGAATTTTTTTAATTCGACCCTAAATTTATGTTCTGTGCTCCGAAACCCCCCTCGCACTAAAACATTTAATGAAAATTTACCTCGTACTGACTTTCATGGGAATCGCATGGGACGCAAGTACCGACGTTGTTTCCGACGTAGGTTCTGACGTAGTTTCCCACGTAGTATCCAACGTAGTTTACGATGGCGTAATTTTCAATAGGGCGAATCCCACCTGATTTTTAAGTGAGCCAACTTTACTTACAAACAGGCGCACAGTTAGAAGAAACTCCAAATTATTTCGTGATCAATTCGAAATTATTCGAAATGATTCCGTGTTCAATTAATCGAAAGTCTCTTCAAACAAAACTACATAATTCTGAATCAACTTTCAATTCCATATAAACTGACAGAGAGATTTTACTTTATTCTAACGATTCATCTGTTATTTCTAATTAATTTTCGTTTTTTCATGTATTTCCGAATGATGATTCCGTTCTCTTCACATTCTGATATCATTCCAAATGATTTCACGCCATTGTGAATCAATTTTTAATTTCTCCAGAATTTGCTCTGATTTTTCAGTGATTCTGCTTTAGTTCTAAATGATTCTACATTATTTCCATATAACGTTTTTATTATCAAGTGATTCTGAAAGATTCTGGAGTAAGATTCTGATTCAAACATTTATTGAATCTGACTCCTCTAATCGGCTTCCATTTCAAAATCATTTAATCCAACTCTGCTTCTATTACAAAATCAGTCTGAATAATACTGCTCTAATTCTGAAAAATTCCAAATTTTTCTATACAATGTTTTCATCCCGTCTGAATCCGTTCTCATTATCGATGGTTCCGCGTTAATTTCAAATGATTCCGTATATTGACGTGTCAAAATGAAAAGGTGCTATCTCGACAGAACCAAATGGAAACCCAGTGGGCACCAGGACATCCTAAAGACGTCCTTAGAATGTACCCCTATATCTATGTCATGTCTTTTGACGTCCTTAAGACATCCAAAGGAGCTGTTCATATCTTTAAAAGGTCCTCAGGATGTCCTCAAGACGTACGCCACAAGACGTTTATAGGACAACTTTAGGAGGTGTGTGCCCACTGGGAAAGGTTCCCTACTTCAGAGGGCGCTGGTATTCCCAATACTATTTCTATGAGATTTTCATGCTCCATACTTCGCCAACCTTGATTGCACCTTTCTAGTTCGTCCTGCCGAGACAGAACTTTGTCATTTGGACACGTCGATATTATTTCTGAAAGGTTTGTTCCATCTGAATCCAACCTGATTCTATTATTTGCATCACTTTTTATCCGCTTTAATTCCGAATAATGGTTTTTAAGCAATTTAAATTGCACAATACAACCAAATTATTTCACATTATTTCTGAATACATTTTTTATTCCGCCCTAATGAATAATTGTATTGGAAATACAATTATTTTTGCGGAGGTCGGATTCATTCGGATTTAGACGGACGTAAATTTTCTCATAAAAGTAAGGCGGTTCAGTCGGATTGGATCGGAAAGATTTTTGTTTACATTTCGCTTGGATAGAAAAGGATAAACTTTTTCCACAATATTTTTTTAATTGAAACAAAAGCTTGATATAAATCGTAGTTGAACCAATCAAATGTTCTCATATCCTTAAAGTAACAAAATCCTTCGGTTCATTAAACTCAATATTTTTGTAAATTTTCTAATTGTAAACTCTGAAATCATGACATTTTTATTTTCAAATTAATTAATTTGGAATATTTTTCAAAATCTTAAATCCTAATGTTTTATACTTATGATGTTTTTCCTATTCATATAGATGCGTTTTAGTAAAATAAAAATGCTGCTTTATATCCGAAACGTTTAGACTCTCAATAAATATAAAATCTTTATCATCCTATAAATAATCGAATAAGTCTCTCAAAGTGTTCTCCTTCAAATAGAATGTATTTTCCATTTTTTTATTTATGGTGAAGTGCTGATACTTCTATGACAAATGGTCTAAGTGTCCAGCACTAAGATACCAGTTTATAGATCATTGTATTGTACCAGCACGAGATGAAGAGATCCCAGGACTATTGTCAGAACATCCTCCATTCATCAGCAAACGAGGACAAAAAGCCTCACTACTAGTGGAAACTTGAAGTGCCCCCGAGAATTTTCCCCATCGTGAAAACCCTCAATAGCCAGAGGGCCAAAGTCCAGAGGCACCTGTCTCGTACACTTAACAGAAATGAAGAATGAACTCTGAAGAAAACTTGTATCACTCGCCATTGAATAGAATTTTTGATTTCGTGAATCGACCATAAGAATGAGAATGTCCTTCCTTTGGATGAAGATAGAGCCATATGCGAGAGTCTAGAATCAAGAGTCAGTGAAGTCACCACCCACCTACATACAATTTTACAATGACTATACATTTGATACCTTAACCTTAACCTTATGCTTAGCAGTTCAGGGGCTACAAACAAACACTGGTGGTAGCTTTCTGCGAATTTCTCAGATTTCTCTTGGGAACCTTTCTTTCATGGCAACATTGAGTGCTCTCGTTTTGAAATTGTGGAAGGGTGGCAACTTTCGTGAATGAAGCTGTTTAGAACGAGATTTAGTATATTGGATCCAATAAATTATAATAGACAACTATTTTGAAAACACGAAGGAAAATGCGTTCTGCTTTCAAAACAAAATTCCTCTAACAGCCATTTACAGACCTCTGTGGCAGGTTCAATGAAATCCTTTCTTCACCCTTTCCTCTCTGTTTCCTCGACAATGATTTATGCAAATTTAAAAATTGTTATTATTAAAATTAGGAGAACTGAGATAGATATGGAAAAGAAAAGACTTTAGAGTAACACAAAATATTTGTCGTTTTTGTCGCTGGCAATTAAGTACCCTATGTCCCCTATAAACGTCCAAAAAAGGTATAATAACATCAAGTATATCAAACTGCATGAAAAACCCTGTAGCCCCTTTCGCTGTAGCATAACGGATTGTGGCATGTATTATGTCAGCACATAAGAGTACATGAGTTTTGTGCAAGAAGAGTAGAGAAAAAAGGGTCGACTCCTCTCATCAATCAGTTTTGTGGGACCTTGCGGCTTGCATTATAAGCTATATATGGTATAGGGGATGCTGATATTAATATAGCAATGATAAACTGGAAAGAATTACCCAACAGATATTATAAACTGTTTCACAATTTAAGTGTGGAAAGCTAACCGGTGCTAAATCCAATCAACTAACAATTTACAACCAATCAAGCAAATTATTTTATTTGTGTAGGTGGATGGATCGGTTTAATAAATATCGTGTGAAAAAATAGATGGCGCTACATGCGCATGTAATATATATATATATATAGTATATTGGATTCATTTAGTTTAAAGTCTTAGGCTGTTAATAATAAAATTATACAGATAATGAAAATCGAAACGCGATTTGAAGTTATATTTAATAATAATACGGTGAGCACCAAGTTCACGTTCAACTGCTTTGAAATAGATTGTCATGAGAAATTCGTAATTATTACCAACAAATATAAAAATTGTCGTTATAAAGGTTATAAATGTATTTACATTCCTAATTATGATTTTCTATTCAAATATACTTGAAAGGATTTTCTTTACTTAAACCCTCAATTTCATGTTTTATTCCTTTGAAAAAGACCAGCATGTTAACTTTGAGGATATGATATAAAAAGACTAAAACTTATTGTTATGAAGTTTTTTCATTCCTAATTATAATTTCCCATAATAAATACACTTCAAGCAATTCTCTTTATTTATTATGGTGGTCCTAATTAAATGGGTTGAACAATAACTCAATAAATAGGATTTCGAATATTATTGATCAATGTCTGTTTTGAATTTTCGCGCCTTTGGTACCTATTGGTAACCAAGATATCTGTTTAAGGCAAATGCAGATCTTTGCACGCTGAATAGAATTTTCAACATTATACTTTCAAGAATTATTATATTGTACGCTTTTTATTCTACAACGTTCATATTCATGAAATAAACTGGCAGTAATATGACGGACACCATGCCCCGTGGTATGGGGTACGCTGATCGAAATGCGAGACAAACGAACTAATTAAATATCAAATAATGACGTTGTTAAAAAATGGATTTAAGTAATGACATATGTAACCTATTAATGTGAGCCTCTCGCCAGAAAATACAGACATCAAAATCACATTTCAATTATAATTTAAAGGACATCTCATCTAAAGCCTGACACCATACCCCACTCTCCCCTACCAAAATCAGAACTAGAATCAGAATCAAAATTAGATTTCCAACTAATGCCTCTCCGGATCATTAGACAACATTATATAACAACAGAGAAAAGAGGTAGAAAAGAAATTCTAAATTTTTTTTTTTTAATTTTATTTGTAGTTCAGTATCAACCACAAATCAAGGATAATTTTTTTTACTAAAAGAAACAACTTATAGAGTGGATATTTCACACGGTGGGCAGGAGGCAACTTTAAAACAAATGAAAATTACGACAAAAACGGAAAGCGGGAATGTGTTTGTACTTGGTCATAGATGAAAAATCTGTTTTAATTGATATCCTAGCTGCTTCTGTTTGTAAGATATTCAAATTTTTCGTTTTTTGTATAGGAAGAATTTGTGTGAGTCTTTATGTATGAATATGTTTACCAGTAAGTTCTTAGCCGATTTTATACGTTACCCAGGTGCACCGCGTGCAGGTAACTTACATTGCTCCTCTTTTTTCGCTTTTCTTCGGGTTTTTTTTTTTTTTTTTTTTTTTTAATTTTTATCATTTTTAATTATTTGGAGTTTTGGAATACTGACAAAAAAAAATAAATGTATGTAATTAATTAGTGTTCAATCAATTCAATTAATCAGTATTTAATCTCAAATTATGTGATATATTTAATTATAAAACTCAAATTTTGTATGAATAAATACTAAAATGAACGCATAATTATACAAATAATAATTAATTAATTTAATTATGTATTAATGCATGTAATTTTACATGTGATGGGATGAAAAAGCAGCTACCGCTTTTTGTAATCGTTTTGGGAAAGATCTAAAATAAATATGATCGAAGATATATCTTTCCCAAAACGATTAAAAAAAGCGGTATCTGCTTTTCCATACCAGCGAATGTAAAATTACATGCATTAATTCATAATTAAATTCAAGAATTATTATTTGTATAATTATGTATTAATTTTATTAACACTAATTAATTACAAATATTTTTTTTGAGTATTCTAAAACTTCAAATATTGACAAATGATACAAATTTAAAAAAAAAAAGAAAAACAAAGAGAAACAAAAAAACCAAAGAAAAGCAGAAAAAAGAAAGAGGTGCAATGTAAGTTACCTCCACGCGGTGCACCTTGGTAACGTATAAAATCGGCTAGAAACTTACTTGTAAACATATTCATACATGAAGACACACATGCAAATATATATCTATATATATTTCATATGCCAAAAAAAGTTCTTTCATAATTTACACGTTATTTATTAAAAACTTGCCATAAGAAAAGTTTTTAACTCTCGCGATTCTTAGCTATTGTATGTTTCACAAATTCCTCCTATACAAAAAACGAAATATTTGACTATCATACAAACAGAAGCAGCGAGGATTTCAATTCAAACATATTTTTCTTCTATTATCAAGCACAAACACATTCTTGCTTTCCGTTTTTGTCGTCATTTTCATGTGATTTAAAGTTGCTTCCTGCCCACCGTGTTCAGAAAAGAATAAAGTTTCTATTTGGACCATCATAATCTAGTAATCAAAACATCAAACATTGTGACCGTCCGCGAAGGAAGGGACCTAATGCGGAAAAAATCGATTTTTAGTTTTTTACACCCATCTGTAGGTTCTTATTTGCTCTTCAATGATGAAAAATATTATTCCCATATCTGAAAAATTTGAATTGTTATTCACAGAGGTGGCTCCAGAAAAATATTTCGGGAGGGGTTGTCAAACTATACATTTATATTTTTCATATTTATTATTCAAGAGGTAAGTGAAATACAAAGAGCAAAAAGTTTCGGGGGGGGGGGGGGGGAACCCCCCAAAACCCCCCCCCGGGTCCCCCACTGGTTATTCAACTGCAAAGTGAGGTCCTCTTATGGAGTTCCTGTGTTGAATCCTCTTCAATCGCTTCTCCTGTAAAGTGAAGACACCGCGCGTTAGGTCCCTTTCTTCGCGTATGGTTACATATATGCAAAGAAAAATGTATTTAAATACTTGTTTGATATAAGTAACCTTTTTAATTAAATGCATAGAAATTCGAATTTTTTTAAATACAAATATGAAACATAAATTAATCTACAAAATTCCAATCATCAAAATGAAGGTAAAGATCTATTTTGATAGTATGTGACTTTTATGAAGCTCTAGAACTGAAAAGAATTTAATTCAATATTGTCCTGCAGAGGGCACTATCTATCGGCTTACTCAAGGTGTAGAAAACTCATTTATCCCTAGAAAATATACTAGAACGATCACATTATAGTTAAACTTTTATTTTTAATGGATGTTGTTAAATTTAAAATCAAAATTTAAATCACTAATTTGATTTTAATTTTTACAAACATTGATAGGCTTAACTTCTATCGATAAAGTAGAAATCGTTTCTATAGAAAGTACACAAGTAGTTCAGTTCTCTTACCCTACGCCTGGTCATTCACAACAAACTTCCGGCATTCAGCAAAAGATGGCAAGCTAATCGCGCTAAATTTAAATTTGGAAATGTAATGAAAATGGCAGAACCTTTTTTTTCACGAATCATTTTCGAACTGCTATGCTTTTAAAAACTTTTGTCAAATAATGAGAACATGTATTGTAAAATTTGGTCTAGAAACATTTACTTCAAAACTCTTAGCAGACATTTACCAAAAAATGGTTGAGGGGCCGCTCAAGCATTACGATATTGATCATATGGATTATATTAGCCCTTTATCCTATGATATACTTTTTTTAACACGTTTAACGTATATTTAAATGGTTCTCTGTCGGTAAACAATAGATATTCACATTTTAAGCCTTTCAGATCAATAATCGAAGGACATTGTGTATAAATTCATGAAACAATAATTGATCAATGTTATTTTTAAACATTTTTACATTCACATAGTGATTATTTTTTAGCATATTATGAAAACTCTACTTTTAGTATTTAAATGAAGTTCCTATAGTGCCAGTTTAGAAGTTAAATTTATATTTCAAACCATATGATAAAAAAATGTTTAAATGAGTAGGTATGTGTGCGCAAACGCGTGCTATGATTTCGACATATGAAAGTCAAATTTCAATGATACTTATCCATTTACAACCATATCTAATATGAATTTTATCAAGTAAACTTATCCTCAAAAAACTATTATATCAGGTATTATTTCGAAAGTATTGCAAAGATATATTTTTATGGCATTTTTGACTCCATTGATATAAAAAGTAGATACAATATTTATTATTTAATCTTCTAATATCAGTTAGCGAAAACTTTTACTTCTCTCTACAATGTAAAACTCGACTGCAACTAATAAGAAAAACTTTATTCGTTATGGCTGTCATTAAAAACGCAGCTTGTGCCCTCTATAGTAAGTATATACAAATTTCTATTTATGCTCACTACAAAGGGAACGAGCTGCGTTTTTATTTACAGCCACGATGAACTACGTTTTTCTCATTAGAAGCAGTCGAACTGTGAATTAATGAAATCTGACTTACATATAATATAAAATTAGCAATTTCAGCTCACATTACGAATAGTTTGAAAAATTATTTTCGAAAGTACTAAATTTTTAGAAATCTGCAAGAAAATATACTACAATGCTATATTTTGGAAAGAGAGAATTATTTACAGGACATTTTTTTCGAAGTTGCAGTCAAAAGTACTAGCAGCTAAAAAAATGGAAAGTAGGTAATTTTGTCAGCAAATTTAGCACACACACACACACACACACACACGCGCGCGCACGCGCGCGCGCGCACCCCCCCACACACACACACATATATATATATATATATATATTTATATGTGAAAAAAAAGTGGGGGAGGGGGGTCAAATTTGACACAAATCTAATACCTTCTCTGATGAGGATGTAAAAACTCTTCACGGAAAAAAGTGGATCGTTAGAAGAACTCTCTAAACCATTAGCTCTAACTATTTTAAATTGAAGCACAGCTTTTCGTCGGTGAATTTTGTTAAAATTACTATTTTGTGTTTTGGTAAGTTAAACTGACTTTTTAAAAGAGTAGGATGCAATGCACCACTTGGTAACCGTCACACTCAGCGAGATGAAGAGTTACTATTCGTGTATAGTAAGCCCCACTTCTGTAAAGAGTAACTTCGCTGATTTCGCATTGTAATGCATATATGGATATGTATATATGCACTGTACGTATTCAATACGCGATTTATGAATAGATCAGCTCGAAACTGTCCTCAACAAAAATTATGTAAAATGTGGATTGATTTGATCAGAAAAAAATTATTTTATATATTATTTCTGCACTTAATTTACGATTATTATTACACAATTGCACGTACATAGGCTTACACATAAGATCGCTCGCTCAAACGCTTTGAAAAATCGCCCCCGCTGGGCAATCGAACCCTACCTAACCACCTAAAAAACCTGTCCTAAAACCTAAATTTAGCGCATGCCTTAGTCAAGTGAGCTACGGAACCGCTTAGATTTTTCTGATAAAACCTCGGTCAAGCGTTTTCTCTGAGAAAATCGTGGCCAGCTAAGAAATATGTGTCGTGCTCTGTTTTATCAGTGGTTCTTTAAATACATATTATATACTAATAGGTAGGTTTAAATATGTTCAATTACAATTTTTTAATTAAACCTTACAAAAGATATCTACCATTTTGTAACGAGTTTGGGAAAAATATTTTGCTTAGAAGTGTTAACTCACACATTCATTTTAATAACTAATATTTTTAATAAAAAACGTAGCGTATACGGATCCGGCATATTTTGCGGA
>CAKNWU010326505.1:0-12916 GCA_932072015.1 Andricus quercustozae
TGTATACAACTTTAACATAGGTGTAAGATTTAGCTGATCTCCCCTCCAACCACTAAAAGCGGTATGTTATCTATATACGGCCGCTAATACCTTTTTTCTAAATCTGAATAAATGTAAATTGAGCCACTAATTTGCTTTTGTAACATTTTTGGCTGACTTTTATAGTGTTCGAAGTTTTCGAAAAATTCCGACACATTTGAGTTACTAAGGTTACTAACGAAATCAGGTCCCTGAAAAGGAAACTCAGTAACTTTTATACTAAATTTACTAAATTTTTATTTACATCCAGAAACGGAATCTGAAAATTACAAATAGTTCCCTAAAATTTATGAATGGTAAAAGAAATATATGTTGTCGTGACGGAAAGAAGTGCGCATAGTTGCTACTGTGCACTTCCTGCTACCCAAAGGGTAAAGCTGTCTGCTCAGGGTGGTGCCCTGTGTGTTCATTAATTTTAAAATAAATACGCAGTCTATATTTTTCCTAACAATATGAATATTGCAAGACAGTCTGAACAAAGCTTATGCGATCGACTACGTATGTACATATCTAGGTTATATCATATACCCCATTCTATTGAATGTGCAAAAAAAATTGCTTATCATAAAAGATAGGCTTCGGTCATACATTTGATACAATGCTGCTATCCAACAGAGAACACTAGCAAGTGAAATTTATCATAGAGGTTATTTTTCCCTGCTAGATTTTTCTGTCACTCTTATTGTAACATGGATACATACAATTACATTTATATTGATTTTACTTACATTGTTTTATTATTATTTATATATTGCATCTGTTTCTTCAGTTTGGACCTTTAGTTTATGTATCAATAAGTATCCGGAGTAGAAGATCAAGAAAAAATTAAGAAACTTTATTTTGAGAATGGCAACGTTTCGGATCCTGTGTGGTCTCTTTTCAAGCCTATAATATTAGATAAAGTGACGAGTAACAGTGAAATTGATTTTCGTGTGAAAAATTGGAGGAAAAGGAATATGTGGGATTGACCAATATCTAATTATCCATCTAATATCCAATATCTAATTTATGTGCGGAGACATTCTTATGATTGGGGGCAATCCCACATTCAGTGAGAAAAATGAAAAACTAAACATTTTGAGTGAAATTTTAGGACACATGTAGAGAGCTCCAAAAAACACAGAAACATCACTTTTAGACGCCATGAACTCATGGCATCGAAAAAGGATTCATGGCATCTAAAAGTGAGGCTTCTCTGTTTTTTGTTATGTATCTAAAGAAATACATCATGACAAACATTGTTGATCAGTTGGTCAATCCCACATATTTCCTTTTCACCAATTTTCCACACGAAAATCAACTTCACTTTTACTCGTCACTTCAACTAATGTTTCAGTCTTGAAAGGGGACGACAAAGGGTCCGAAACGTTTTCCATTCTCAAAATAGAGTTTTCTAAAACTTTGTATAGACCTTATGTAGTATGCATGTTTAGTAATATTTAAAAGCGGGTACTGCAAAAAGCTTTAGTCACGTGTTTCTAAATATTTCTACAGAAATTTCTAATAGTGTAGTTATTTTTGACTACAACTTTTAGCCTGATAAGTTGAAGACAGCTAAAGAAATACTGAAATACGACTAGTTTGCCTTTCATTTAGGAAGGCCCAGCTCAAGTTCGTCACTCCTTGAACTCCAGGAACGGAAATTTAAAAAGCGACAACCCCAAATAGCTAAGTCACATCTTTCAGAAAATTCTTTTACAAATTTGGAATTTTCAGATACAGTGAATTAAAATTTAAAAAAAAAGTTCGGTTGATTAATTTGAAAATAAAATATATAGTCTACATTCCCCCAGACAATATAAATGGCAAGTCTCCGACTTGAGATATTTGGGGTTCTGCTTGCGATTTTGATACCACTGACATCTTACAGTCACCGACCTGACAGCGGCTCCCATTTTAATTACCCAGAATTTCTGACGTAATGCGTTTACTGCCAGTTTAGAAGATCCATCACCAACCTTTTAATGATGATAATGTATTAAAAACTTTGTGTATCGATTTCGGCCGTCTAATACGATAGGTGCCTTCATTTTGTTTCATATTTTTTTAGCGGCAGTTATCCGTCCGTCTATTATGGATAAACCGTCGTTGTTTGAAATTATCGAAAGGTTGCACAATCTACCGGCTCCGGCAATTAAAGCGTACCCCATGTTGAATCTCGCGTCATTATAACCTCATTCACAGGGGAATCCCCTACGTTAATATCCCCTACGTATATAGCGCGTATACGAGTCAAGTGTTAAACGATGTGCAGAAAAAAGTACGTCTGGAAAGAACGAAATCGCTGATTCATATGTACGATGCTGACGAGCTGTCCAATTTGGTTTTCTCCGAAGAGAAAATTTTTTATATTAAGCAACAAATAAACAAGCAAAATGATTGCGTATGATTGAAGAGACGTTCCAGCGACCATTCAGATAAATTACAAATCACTCATCGACCAGGAGCAGCGCAATTGACGGTTTCGGCCACTATTTCGGAAATAGGGGCCTCTCCGCTCGTTTCTATGCGTACAAACACCAAAGTAAACCAGGAAGTTCATCAGGAACACATTCCAAAGGCTCAGTTCGTTCCATGGCGAACAAAAATTTTCGAAAATGAACGCTTGACATTGCCAAAAAATTCTGCACCATAGCACAGAGCGCGTGCAAGGTAAAATTTACTATGTGAGCACGTTCCTCGATTAATTTCGACCCAAGAATGGCAACCGTATTTATCAGACTTGAATCCTCTGGGCTATAGCGGATAGAGTGTTTTACAGGCGGAGGCTTGCTCGGAAAAACTCACATCGTTACAAGCGCTAAGAAATACACTGACTCGTGAATGGTAGCGTCTTAATCAAAATGTCTTCCGTACATCGTCCCAGGCGTTCTAAAAACTACTTCAGCTCGACGTGGAAGCGAGAGGAAGCTACATTCCCTTTGAATAACTAGTGGAAAAACGTTGAATTGTTACCTTTCCATTGAGCGTAAGATAAATAAAATTAGTTAGTAAATTAAAAAATTATTGTATTTTTAAATGGGGACACTTCAATTGCCGCACCCGGTACTATTCTTCAACAATGGCTTTTTTTTGTTAGATCTTCTATTTCATCTGAAAATACTTTCTCGTTGAACTTGAAGCATCCATACATGTTCAAAATCCTCAATTGTTTCCATCGTGGCCTCTCATTTTTGTTTCTTGATCCACATTTTTGGAGAAAGCAAGACCCATTCTGTACTGCGAATGAGATTTAACTATTTGGTGCAATTATTCACGTTAGGTAACTTGATAGATGTGTCTTCATATAGATTTCCTACATATTTAACATTCTTTTCTTCATGGGGTTCTGTTAGTTCTTTGTTCCGCAGACGTGATGGCCACTTTTGTATCTCTTTATGTAAAAACTGCGGTTCAAATAAGCACCGGTTCAATAGGTCTGCAATATGTCCATGATCTCGGCTAGCATCATCTGCTAGATTTTGTTTCGTTGGACTCCGTCCTCATTCTTTAGCGTTCGTCAATTTGTCGATGTCCCCAAGCCTGTGTACAACAACGGTTGGGGATTCTAAATATCTGATTTAATTCAACCCAGAGTATTAATAGACTTTGTCCATAAAACACGTTTACTTGCTTTTTCTTCATGTTCTTCTGTTATAGTTTTAGCGAGATGGAGAGAATACCTACAATAAGCTACTGCTGGATATGCCTGTTTACTCGCATAAAAAAAAATGTAGTTTCGTTTTAATCGGGTTCTCTCTGCCATTTTGACAGCATCTAGGAACTTCATAAAATCTAACTTCAGACTTACCTTTTATCCAGATCAGCCATCCTCTATATTCTTTGTCCAATAGGTTATCATCCCAACCAATTCCACTTCTCCAAACATCCTGTAGCAATATTTTTCCTTTTATGGTAAATGGTGCTAACGTACCTAAAGGATTATAAACGGGCATTATTACACGTAGCATCACCCGTTTAGTAGGTGTCTCTTGTCCTTAAGCAATCATTTCTGGGATTCTTTTCAGAGATAACTCAAAAGAGACATTGCAGTGTCCTATTTTAGTCTTAAGGTCCGCTCCATATGTTGTTGATCTATGGTGAGGATAATTGCTCCTTCGGTTAGCGATTCGGGTGGCAGAGCATACAATACTTCTCTATTATTACTTGCCCGTCCTCTTATTTCAAAAGCAACTCTTTTATGTATCTCGGTAACTTGTTTAATTCTGTGTACAGCTTCCTTTTCAGTTTCAACACTGTTTAAGTAACCATCCACATAATAATTGTGAATTATAGCTTGAACTGAGTCAGGGTAGAATTTTTCGAACTATTGTGCATTTCTACTTTTTATATATTGCGCTAAATGAGAAGAGCATGCAGCTCCATAAACTGTCGTAGTCATGGTATATATTTTAATTTCACATTCTCTTTGTTATCCGCGTCATAAAAATCGTTGCGCACATTGATCTTCCTTGCGAATCTTTACTTATAGAAACATATCCTTAATATCACCCATATACGCTATCTTTTTAATGCGAGAACGTATAAGAATTAAAGTAATGGATGAACAATGTCAGATCCAATCAGTAATGTGTGGCGAAACAGAAACACCGCGTGTTTTTGCAGCTGCATCGAAAGCAAGCCGTAATTTTTCTAGCTTATCAGGATTCTCTAACCCAAAGTGCGGTAAGTACGAAGTGCGTCAATCTCCCTCAGATAAATCAGTTTATTTTCTGGCGTAACCAGCTTGCAGAAAACCCTCGAACACATTAAAATATCGTCTTCCATATTCTGGATCTCTATCCGTTTTTTCTATTGTTAAGAGTCCTTTTTGTGAATACATTTTATTATCAAGCACATCGGGAGAATCATCTGCTCAAAACGATCTAGTATCTTATCTGTATCCTATTTCACGCGTGTTTTTTATGAGAAGCTCTTCCACGCGTTTTTTCCTGTATATTCTTTCTATCATTGACCGTTACTCTGACTGATTCTGAACTAAAATTTATTTTTACATGAGCGTGTAAATCTACCTCACCTGCCTCATGCCGCATTGATTTATTTCTTGTTTTCTCGTTCACTAAAGTCTCTCTTCTGTTTTACGTTAGAGTTTTAACGTGTTATACGTTTGTGAGTGAAAAAGCCGAGAAAAGTTAGGCAGAGAAGAAAGTAAAAGGAGTACCTCACGGTTGAGCGATCCCAAAAAAATTGTACCACCGCACAAACGTAAGAAAGATACATTTGATGCTAAAAGCACTTCCTCGAGAAAAATAAAGATGCCTTGGACTTCCTGAATGAAAGTGCTTCACTGTATGGACCTGGCATCGACGATTCTGTGTAAGTATACAGCGAGAAAAAGAGAATAATTCTGATTTTGTACTGTTTAAAACTTTAAATCTAGTTTCCCACACTTCACGTTTTCAAAGCCGGTGGAGGCTGTCATTTCAAATCAATTTTACCGATCCTATCAAAAATTTGTACATTATTTCTCTGTATAATTCATGAGGTAACCCTGTCGAGTTTTAAAACAATTTTGCGTTATTTTTTATTTTACAATAAACATTTTACCGAGATTTTGAACAAAAATCGCGTTTTTCGCTTTCTAGTGTTACCAAAACTTGAAAAATCAGTAAAAAAAAACTCGACAGGGTTACCTGGTAAAACTCATAAAATAAAAACAATTGATTTTTTGATTTAAAATACTGCAATACTGTAATCAGCTCATTTAAAATAAATTACCTGTATTTAAAAAAAAAAGATTTATTACTTAAAGAAAAATTTACATTTATGATATGACCCATGTAGAAAATCTGAAGAACAACATTTTTAGAAAAAACCGCATCTATCTAGCATTACCATAATTATTTGTTTTAACAATAATTTTTTAAATTTTATTAATTTTTGCCTCAGCCTAAGTGAAACGTTAAAAAAAATATTCCAGAAAAAAACACAAAGAGAATAATATTAAAAATAAAAAAAATAAAATTGATTTACCAATTATGTTTCTAAACATGAATTAATTTTGACCAACTCTGATTACAAAATTGGGGAAAACCGCGACTTTCTAACTCTATTCTAGAGAAACTAGCTAAAAACAATAATAAATTATTTAAAAAATTATGTATACACCTTATTATCAGTAAAAAGTATAATTTTATGCATTAGATACAATTTGTATTTCAAAAACTGCAAAAAAAAATCATAATCAGCACCAGCAACTGGCAAAACACAATTTTTCACTCATGCGGTTTTTTTGCGACCCTATAAAACAGACTTATGAAGGTGCCATTTAAAAACTAATTCATTTATATTCTATAGCTAATTGTGAATTGCAATGTTGAGTTTCAACTCAATTCACCTACTGTTGACCATTCTGAATAAAATTTACAAAAAAGTCTTTTTTTTTGTTATGGGAAATAAGTGTTAAACTTCATGGGGCTGGCAGAAACTTTGAATATCATTTTTTTTAAACGTCTTTTTTGTGGATTCGAACAAATTTGAGGGCGATATGCATGAAAATTCTAAAAAACAATTTTCGAATGCATTTTTGGACCACCTCAACATGGACTCGCCTTTTATTGAATCTGTGGATTTCTTTTCAGAAACACATGCAAAACTAAAAAAAATAAACATGAGCAAAAATTTTTATTTTTGATAGTTTCACTCGTCCCATGGGCCGTTTCTTCCTCTACCTGAGAAACACGATCAATAGTCAGGGGAAGATGAAAAAAGGAAAGTAGTGAAGGTTCCTTTGCTTTTGTAAGAACGTAGGAGAAATTGTTTGCTTTACGTGACAATGTAAAGGAGTATTTCGAAAAGAGTCAAGAAGTGCTTTTTAATTCTAATACTTTTGCGTTTTGAATAACACAATAATGTCGATGGAAAATTCTCAACGTGATTCTGGTCCTTCGACAGAAAAATGAAATTAAAGAAGAATCGATTCTATCGACTTTTTCGTACACCATCAGTTATCATATACTATATTTTCCGACATGATAAAATACGCGTGGTTTGCTGCGAAACTTTGTGATGATCGATGAATTTTTTTGCTTTCCAGTGGAAGATTTCATAAAAGCCTGCTCATGTGCCAAATCTTTCTTTATTCGATGTGCAAGATCTAGCATTTCTTTCTGCTTTGTCTCCTTTTACGATAATTATCATTCTGGCTCTTGCGACTGACTGTGAATTCTAGTTTTATTATTTTCTACGATATTCTTCTTATTGTGATTTGTCATATTTTATTTGAAATAATATTATTTTCAAATATTCATTTGCATGATCAAAATTCCATATCTTATTTAAAATATAATTGTTTAAAATATATTCTTATTCTTTATTTTCTTCATCAATTTTATTTAAAGGATTAAATTTATAAAAATTACATTTTTATGTAAAAGTATTCTGAAAATGTGAGTTTTTCATTGGAAAAAAGCATATTAAATGTTTATTATCGCCTAATTGTAAAAAAACGTACGATGGAATCAAATATAAAAACATTTAAATAATTATAAAGCAAATAAATGCAGGCGGCCAGGATCGAGCCAGCGGCCGCTGCGCTCAAACCGAGCGCTCTACCACGAAGCTACTCGGCCACTTGGGAGACGGTTTTTTTTAGGTCCATGAGCTGGCCTAAATTTTCTTTGAAGCCGTTTTTCTTAAAACTAGCCAAATATTGGGTCTTAAAAATTTCACAACTTTACTTTGGGGCCATGACCTTTCTTCAAAAAAAGTACGAATCAAAAAAGAACTCATCCCTGACCTTCCCCTTGTAAGCCCAAGGCATTCAAATTTATACCATGAATTTATGACAGACATTACTAGAATATGTACACATTCGAACATGATCTGAACAATTTCGATTTTAAATTACATAAATGACACACAAGAGATCGGCCATTGTCCGCCAAAGTTTCGAAAAGTTCGTCATAGTTAGCAAGATTTGGTTAATGTTCCATTTCCATGCGGGGATCTTCATTCGTAGAAATCTAAGTATAATGTGTCTACTATATTTCTAAAGAAGTATATCTTTAGTGTGAGTATCATAGGCAGTGACGCGTGAAATTTCATTTCCTACCGGAATTGGTTTTCAAAAACTTGCAAAAATGTCTGGCTCATGAGAGAAGGTAGGTAACCAATTTTGTAAAGAGTTTGGAAAAAAATTAGGAAGTCGAATTAACTTTGTTTAAGTTAGACTGTTTTTATGTGAAATTGCCGATTAAAGAGTAGACGAAGCGTAGGAAGGTCGAACTCGAATTCGGTTGACTTGTAGGACTCTCAAGCTATAAATGAGAACGAAGTGAACTAGTGAATGGGAGCAGGAGCGTGGCGAAGTGAATAAATCTAATCGACGTTCGAGCGAGAAGTGCGATAGGTTGGTTCGTTAAGCGGGCTTAACGTGTACCGATGTGGTAAGGCATTACTCTTGGCTAACGGGCCATACTGCAACCCTATTACCAATATATTTTGTGCGGTCCAGCAGGCCTTACAACTAGCTGCATTGTGCCGATTTACTGGTTTTACACATTGTCGATAAAACACGTTTGAGCGCATGGCAAACCTTGCAACAAAAGCTTTTCATCAAAACGCGCAATGGTCTATTCAATGAGAAATTAAACCCTCCACCAGCGTGCTGCAAAAGCTCAACATATTGAATCAGGAATGTTGAATTCAAAAAGTCACTTCCTACTCAACGAAGGTTCTCTATACTTCAACTTTTAATTGGAGTTGAGCCAATCAATTAATAACATTGTTTGATTTTACTCTATTTACTTATGCGATAACTGATGTATGAAATGAACGAGTCTGGTCAAAAAGGCGTTTATTTCAAAAGTAAAATAGGTTTTCGATTTTATTAAACTTAGGACAAATAATGAAGTGTATTTCTAAGTGCTACAAACAATTAAAAACTTTAATGATTTTGCTATTGCTCAGAGATTTCATTTTGCAATGATTTTTTTCAACATAAGACCAAGACTCCAGTGATCTCCAACTAACAGATTGAAATGCTAAAAATAAGAAATAAAGCATAAAAAATGTACTAAACCCAATTTTTTTGGTAAGTTTTAACATTAATGATAACCTAATAACGTAAGGGAGACCACTCTAAAGCAGATAATGATCCTACAACAGATAATCATTCATTTAAAATACTAATATATGTAATATAATTGATTTAATGTAAGTTATAGTTAATACCTGATACGTATAGAATACGATCATAATTAGAATGGCTGATTTTACTTTTACATCTGCTTATAATTAATAAATTTTTAATTAAGGATCATCATCTACATGACGAAGACTGGGCGTTTTACCACAATATTTCTAGCAGACTGCGTTATTCGAATGGGGATGTACTATGAAAGAAATTTGTTAAATGTGAAGAAAACTAGGCCGAAAATTCGTCTTTTTGAATAAACTCCCGGCGGCAAATAAGGATACAATTATATTTGTCGACAATTTAAAATAGGTGGCATATCTTTAATAGAATTAACAAAACTAAATTATTTTGTCGTGAAATGTATACAAATCTGCGTCGAATAACCCAAATTTATATATTTTTCGATCTCCTTGTAGGAAAACATTTATAAAGATTAAGGTTTTTTGTTCATTTTTTAAGGATGTTCTAGATGTACACTGTACAGACAGTCTCAATGGACTGTTGTAGAGCGAATTGGAGTTTTACGACTATATTTTCGATATTACTATTATGGAATACTACAATTTTGGAACATTTCCAAAGGTTCAAAATTAACTCCCCCTAATTAAAATCGAATTACGACTTTTGTATGTACCATCTGATCGATATTCAATGCTCTTTATCTGTTTTTCGCTTATGTACAAAAATTCAAGTTTGATTTTTAATTTACAAACAAGTTATCAATTAACTCCTTAAGTGATCAGAAATAAGTAAACTCCTCAAATGTTTATACAGCCGTTCTTGACATAATTATATATTCCCGTTTAATATTTCGGATATTTCACTTGAACATTTAGGATGTTTAGGAGTAACATCTCGCTTATTAATATCTACAGATATTAACTTTAGGCATCTATGTAGATTGCTGTCATATAGTTAAACATAAAATGTGTTAACCCTGAACATCTAGATGTTACGTTTAAACATCCATATTATAAAAACATAGTTTACTACGTATAGACGCATATTCCAGAAAAAAAAATTCAATACGTTTTAGCCCAAAAAATACTTTTTACTGACTCAGATTTCTGTCAAATGAATCTATCACACCACTCAGATCAGCCAAGAAAATAATCTAATTTCTAGTCCTTTAAACCACACAATGATTTTTAAATATAAAACATGCTTAAAGAGTGAAAGACTATTTATTTTTAGCAAAAAACATTTAGTGACTAAAAATTATGTTTGGATGAAACTAGAGCGAAACAGTATAACAGTTTTGTTCTGTAAAATGTTATCGCAATTGTTGGCAATAATGATGAGGACATTAAAAAAAAAAAGAAGAAACTTTATATTGTCAAGGTACTTTATTTTTCACAAAATCCCTATGCCTGCTTTCCAGAAATGCTCTCTTGATTTTAAACACAATTAATCTTATGATATTTTTTAAAACGATATTAATGTTAAAAACAATCCAAATCTAGGGTCCTAATCAGTGAATGAAGCTGATGCAAAATATCATTGGTGACATTAACCTCACGAGATTGAAGTTATCCAGTTACAACGTTTTTTTTTAGAAATAAGTTTTGAGTAAAAATAATGCGAATTAGATCAGTCTTCAATTAGAATTGTTTTTTCGAGTTACAATTTTACGTTCAAGTCAGCATTTTTTATCTACTTTTTAATGGTATTTTCCATTATTGTGAAAAAAATAATGCAAAAAATTTGTAGATTGTATTATTTTATTTTCGGGGTACAAATATGGGCCCCTTCATTGGGGACGCTGATTTCAGATCAACACCTAAAAGAAGCGCGAAGTGTCTGTATTGCGATGGTCATTCGGAAAACAGTAAGACCGGAGAAAAATTGATTCAATGCAATTCTTGATAAATAATTACGGGGTATCCAAAAATCTACATTTACGAAAAATGTTAGGAATAAAAAAAGGCAATTCGGAATAATGTCAAGATTTATCTATACAAACTAGACCCTTGTGACTACATTTTGATGTATTGCTTGTTATCTTTGAATGATTTTTCTTAGATTTATAAGACTAAAAGTCGAAGGGGCCCATATTTGTGCCATCTACTCTATTATTTAACTTCATGCTATTTATTTTGTATTTATTAATAAGCTTTTTTACCTGCAAAATTTATGTTGTTTGGATGGCAAATCTAACAATTATTTTGTTCTATCTCCAACAGTTTACTAGATACTCACAGAAATTGACAGTTTAAATCTTTTTATAGAAAATTTTATATTCCTTTAGTTCTTGGGACTGACAAGTTCTCATTTTTTAATCAGAACGTCATTTATTACACAATTACAAGTTCTATCGGTTTTAAAATTTTAAACCTTAGCAGTTGTCAACCGTTTTGTCCCAACCTGGCTACCTAATTGTTGAAATTGGCCGGCCCTGCCGATGGGGTATGTAGTTTATAGAGGTCGGAGTGTAACAGATAATCAAATTTACAATCAAAAACTTTCGTATTTTGATATGGTATATTTATCAAGACTTACATTTCTTGTTTCAAGATAAGTGAACCAAGTTTGACTCAACACGGAATATTTTTACTCGGAAGACGAGGAGAAATTCATATGTGACGTGCCACGAGAAAAGGTACTTAATGCGCCAAAAGCCGAAAAATTTTTCCTGGCTTGCGTTTCTTGGCCATGATTATCGTTCGTTGCCTTTCCCTAAATCGCATACCCTGTAAAATTCTCTCTCGGCGCGTTAGGTACCTTTTCTCATAGTACGTCACATATTATGCTCTTATTTCTTTAGAAAGTTGCAATATTAAGTCCTTTACTCATACATATACCAGATTTTTTGAAATTGTTTGACGTCTGACTTCAGCCAAAAGTTATAATAGTAACAATATGCAACTCCAAATCGACAAATAATACAAATAATTAACCAATTCCTACATTTTTAGTTCTATTCCGGAGTTCTCTGGCAAATTGACATTTAAGTGTCAAGGGCAGCCACACACTGACCAAGATGTAATAATCCTGGAACATAATCTAAGAAAGTTGTGACACTTGCGAAAAAGTAGCTCTATCTTAGTGAGATAAATCGCACTGAGTTCGCATTAAGAAAAGCTGATTTGAAATTTTTTGACCTGTTCAACAACATTTTTCGCGTGTCAATGAAATTTGGCTGTTGTTGTTGTAAGTGCAAAAAATATGGAAAAATCCCTATTGACCATCGATACTATCCGTAAACTATACGTTCACATTATTGCGCATAAGACAAGTCGACATTTGTTCATGTACAAAAATTCCTTTGAAAAATGGCATCTTTGAAATAAACCATTTGAAAATTTCGAAAAAAATATGTAAATACTTTGATATTCTCAATATACATACGAGATAAGTTATTTTAATTTATTAATAACAATTACCGTAAAATAAAATTGAAGATGATTGTGCTATCTCTCATAGTTTGCGTAGTAGAGAGTTGCATTTCGGCTTACATTGCTTGGATATTTTAAAGAAATATAAAAGAGGAATAATTAACAATGCTGAACTTAAAATTTAGCCTTTTGTCACTAATATATCCAGGAGATCGATTGATGGAAGTCTTGTGAGATGTCCCAATGTGGTGGTATTTTTGAATGGTTGAGCCATTATTACTTAATTCTAGTTAGAGGCAAAAACGTCTGAACAAGCTCTCGCTGTGACTTCGCACTAACATTTCCATCAAAGGGAATCCTCACAATATTAGCTAAAAACTAATATATATTTAAAATTTTTTAT
>CAKNWU010326507.1:0-10829 GCA_932072015.1 Andricus quercustozae
TTTTCTGATAATAATATTATCAATGGTTTCGAATTAAATGAGTATACCTAATTCAATATAATAAAATAATTAATAAAATTCAGGAAGGTGCCGGACGTCACATGAATTAAAATTTTAATTATAGCATAGCGCGCTATTTTTGCTAATCAATCTATATTATTATATATCCCCGAATGACTATAAATTTACCAGAATTACTTTAAATTATTAATCTGGCAGAAACATACAGGAAACCCCGTTTTTTTATCGCAATTAACTTCATTTAGATTCTATTGAAAACCCTATTGATTACATTGAACCTCATTAAATTGATTAGGATTTAATTTTCATAACTTGCACGTTACAATTTTGTATTGGTTTTTAATATCCTTTTTGCAAAAACCACCTCTAATGTTGCTTTTGATGTTCCACTTTATAATGTGTACAGTTGCGTAATTTATGGACGCAAAGCCAAATTGGATACTTTGCACAATTGTATGAATGATTCTTATTTTAGACATGAAATCCCGCAATTGTAAAAAGTAATTTAATCTCTATAAATTGTACCTGCCATCATTTTCGAAGAAACAGCTTTATGAAATACAAATATCACAGTAAAATGGCCGTCAAGACTCCAAATGTTTCTGAGAGATATTGCCGAATGTGTTTGCGATCAGTAAATGTATAAATTGAACAAATTTGTGTACAATATTCATTAGTTGCACTGTTGCAATTCTTCATCAGCGAGTTACCTTTATTTAGAGAAATGAAGATAATTATCGTTACTCTATTCTTCGTCTTGGCGGTGTTCCCGAATCCTATTGGTAAATACCATAATAGCTTTATTTTCAAGGATGATTGTCATTGTTTAAAAAAATTGCTATAAGAAACTAGAAACTATTTATTGCGCTGAGTTCTTAAATATAAATATTTCAGGATGACCACTGAAAATCTGAGAAAAAAATGCTTATCATTTCTCGGTTTTACTTCAGATCTGAAGAATTTGTCACTTTAAGTACTCAAACTATAAATTGAAACAGAACTCATCAATCAGAATCCTCCTTTACATTGTGAAATTTAAAATTGAACAAGTCTCAACCTGAAAAAATATTTTTGAATTTAAGCTTTCAAAACTAATCAATTTCAAACTTCAGACCTTGAAAATGAGACTACATGTAGAATAACACATTCAAAACTGGTAAATGAAAATCTTGGAAGAAAAATAAAAATGATTAGTAGGTTCTGTCCACACCTAAATTAATAAAATTCCCGTAATCACTGGTGAAATTCTACTAATTCAATTCCAGAAATTATAGATTAATTAAAAGAAGGTTATACAAATGGAAAAGCATCAAAAATGAAGAAGTGTTTTCATTTACTAAAATAAAGTTTAGAAAGCCATTCTACAAAATATTTTCAAACTAAAGTTGTAATACTAACCCGATTCCTACGTAAATTATTGCAACACATGTATATTTTCCCCCAACTTAACGTTGGGGAAATGAAGACATCGGGATAGATTTTTTTCAATCGATAGATAATATTTTTGCGCATGATGGCCTGGCCAGTTTGGGCCTCTTGCTTTAAAAAAATATTTTTTTCAGGGCATTTGGCAGTCTGTAAAGTAAACAATTATTAAATTTTATTATATTCGACGGCTTTATAATTAGAGAAGTTAATATATCGTGCAAAAATTTTTCGAAACGGTTCAAAATATATAAGGGCACGTCTGCTTTACCCATTTGAGTTTTTCTTTAAATAATGCAATTTTATTAATTCTACTTAAGCTAGGGCTCTAAAGCCCTGTTCTCAGCTACATTTTAAATTCAAAATTAATAAAATGCACTATTAAAAAAAGGTGCAAATAGGCCAGAAAGACGTGCCCTTATAATATATTTTGAACCATTTACCAACATTTCAGCACAATATATTGATTTTTCTTATTATAAAGCCACCGAATATAATAAAATGTAATAAATAATTGGTCTCGTCATAGACTGTCACATGCCCTTAATTTCCCAACTATTCAACTCGATATTTCACTTCATGTGGACAGAATTTGCTCTAAAAACAGAAGCTGCTACAAAACTAATAATTATGTATTTGATGAAGATTATAAAAAATTTTACTACATTATAATTCGGAGAGAAATAAAGCAATTAAAATTTGGGATGTAAGCAAAGTGAGAAGATAACAGAAGTCATCATCAAATGAAATTGCTTTAGGTAATGTATACATTACTTAATGCCGACAAACAAGGGTTACCAAAATAAAATGAAATTTAAATTAATTTTAATTTAAAATTAAATTGATTAATATTTATAACTTTTATATGGCATACATTTAACTCTGAATATCGTTGTGCTTATATCCTAAATTTTGATTACTTAATTTAAGATAGAAATACCAGGATTAATTTTCAATTAAATAATATAATTATTCAAAATAATCTAACTTAAAATATGAAATTTGCGGCTCTGTTCAACTGAAAATACACCAGTGGAAATAATCACACCACCTGCCGCCATTTTCGTGTCAATTTCAATACCCAAATAATAAAGTGAACATTATAAATATTTAAAAATATCTTTTTTTAAAAGCTAGAGACTCAAACTGGCCAGCTCATCATGCGGAAAACTATTATCTATCGATTAAAAAAAAAATAGTTTATTCCGATATCTTAATTTCCCTGATCATAAATTGGCGGAAAAAATAGTTGGGGACCCAGGAAGAGAAAAAGGATTAACGATTGGCAGATCGTCTTCTGAATCGAAATACACTCAAACTCCAAAGATACGAGCCCCAAAGATACGAGCGCTCCACAGATACGAGCGGCTCGACTCCAAAGGAGCGAGCGGAATTTTTCCCCTGTACCCCCACCCTATTCGAGAAAGACGCGCGCGCGAATAAACGTCGAATTCTCGACGTTTGTTTATCGCTAATTGCATAGGCGCGCATGCGCGTATTAGGCCTGATCGTGCTCATGCATTACCCCCGAAATCCAAACGTCGCAGGAGTGGGAGCCGCTTTCACGCTCGTATCTTTGGAGTTCCCGATTCCCGAGATTCTCATATCTTTGGAGTTCGAGTGTAAGATTAAAATGTTTTCAGTCTGCTAATTTCGATTCATACCGCGCAAATGGGAAAAATCGGATTCAACAGAATTTGTTTTAATTCTTTTTCGACATTTTTGAATCAGATCGAAATATTCGATTTTATCCTCCCATATTTCATAAAAAATGAAAAAATTGCAAGCCAGCGAGCGAGTGAAATAAATTATTTTACCAGAGTGTTGGATTCGGGTATGCATTTGCATTTGAAACAATTATAAGGCATATATCTGTGAAAGAAATGGTTAATAAATAAATCAAAACTTAAGTTTGAAAACGTCGTGAATTGGTCGCTATCTATCTTTGTTTCGAGGAATGTCTGTAATAAGTGACATCACAATGTAGGGTACATCCGGGCAGCATCGCATTCGCCCGGTAACATTCATTGCTCTGCATAAATTTATAGCTCTCATAAAACTTCTTATTCGTTTATATTCTGCTAGGTGCGGCCTATAGCTACATCATGAATGAGTATATCTACTTTACCGATCGTTGAAAAATAGAATGATTCCGTATGTCTTTCACGGGTGTTTACGACGTCTCACTCTGAGCTTAATCGAAAAGTGGAAGTTTGCTCATACATTTTTATCAACACTTCGTTGTATTTTATATGCGATTGGCTAATCAATATTTATACCGTGTCGTGATTCGCAAAGAGAAGTACTTGACAACGGTGTGTGAATTTCATGCAGGTTTTGCGAGTAAATATTGAAATATGATAAAAGCAGCACCTGCATTTTGCAAAATATCGTGCAACGAGTAAACAAGAGTGAATCGCATGCGGAGATAAGAATATCAGAATGAAGAAATAACATAACTTCTAACACATACATTTACGAAAATAATGATCACGTCAAAAAAAATGATAATGATATTCTAAAAAATCCTTTCTTATTTCCGGCTATACATGAAGAACCTGAACAAAGTTATAGTTATAACCCTAACCCAACAATAATATTAAAAAAACTTCCCAAAATAATCCCTTGCACATTGCACGAAACAAATTCCATGTGTCTTCATGGAGAAGACCCAAGCAAGTTTAAAATTAAAAACATTCACGCTGGAAATCTTCACAAAACTCCAAGTTAAAACCCCAACCCGACAATAAGATTGAAAAATGCCCCAAACCCACCCCATGCGCATTCAGCGAAACAACTTTAAAGTTCACCTAAAAAACCCCAAAAATTGCAAAACAGTCACACCAGAAATCTTGACAAAACATCGTGTTAAAACCCTAAACTGACAACAATATTTAAAAATCCCCCAAAACAACCCATTTGCTTCGCTAAATATGCAGGGGTTCGTTTTGGGGGAGTTTCAAATATTATTGTTGGGTCAAGGTTATAACCACAATTGTTTTTATATTATTCTTGGTCAACCGAAAGTAAGAGAGGATTTTTTAGAATATCGTTCTTATTTTTTGACGTTATCATGTTCCTCGTATATCAGCGATAGTTTTACTCGCTGTACGATAGTGCCGAAAATGTTGAAACTATAGGTACCGCTTTTGCGATATTTCGATACTAATACAAGAAACCTGCAGGAAATGCACATGCCATTAATTTTTCCTCTATCAGATTGTCACATTTTCATGCTATAATTATTTCAAATAATATTATAAATGTTATTTTCCGTTCAGGGATTCTTCCACCATTTTTATATCAAATCTGTTTTCTACAAAAGTTTTCTTTTGTTACCTATATTTGCAAGCCCTTAAACATTAGGAATTGTCCATATCCATTTTTTCTTGCAGAATTAGCTGTTCATGGAAATTTGGAGAGAAATCGGGTTCCCAGCCTTGAAGTTCCACCCTTTCAAGTTCATGTTTATGGCTTCCGTGATATTGATGGCGCCGTTCATCCTTTGGACGATACAGAACATAGAGCTGTGCAAGAGGGTAACTTTATTATCGGATTACGTGGCGGGAACATATTGATACCATATGTGGATGGAGGTCGTTTTGTTAAAATAGACATACGTCATGTTCATGATAAGATTGTAGTAACAGAAAATGATCCGTTATTTCGTCGGTACTACGAACCCATTGACTTTACCCGGGTCCAAATTATTAATGCCCAATAATTCAAGTTAAGGGCGTTTAACACTAATCCGATTTCTACCTTATCGACATGTTTCTGGAGCAACTTCTGTCCACATGAAATGAGATACCGAGTGGAGAATTTCTGAAGTTAAGGACATGTGACAGTCTACCAGGTGTCCAATTACGTGCTTTATATTAGGCGGCCTTGGAGCCATTCACAAAATACTTGATCTTTTCGGGGAAGTGTGTTAAAATTTCGTGAAGAAGTGAAATTGCATTATGTAAATAAAATACAAACTGAAAAGAGCCAGACAAACGTACCCTTATATATTTTGAACTATTTCCAAAAATTTCAGGACACTATATTCATTTTTCTCTTATTGTGAAATCACTGAATATAATAACATGTAATAATTGGTCACCCTTAAAAAGGAACACTGAAAATAGTTTACGCCATCCCAAATTTGTAATCCATAATGTACTTTATTTATGTTTACAAATTCTTAACTTGATATCATATTTTGTGTGGACGTGAGTTTTTTAAAAAGTTAATGTTGTCAAGGATTTCCACTACGGACAGTCCACTTCAAAGTGGAGCAATTTTCGAATAACTGCTGCTGTCGAAGAAAATATACCGAATGCTAATAGTGGCGAATTTTTAAGGAACACTTCAAGCGTGCTTTAGAAAAAAAATTAATATTTAAAGGTTTAATTTAAAGAAGTTCAAGGGATGCTTGTGCTTTAGCTTCATTCTTAGAATTGAGGGCTCCTTTTATTCATGGAAAGATTCCTTACTATTATCATTGTTTGGGTTTACTAAAGATTTACATTATTTCGAAATGGAATTACCTCTTGATCATTATGTATAAAAGTTTTAGCATTTACACAAAAATTCATGTCAAGTAAGCAGTTTCAACCGGATCCTTTTTTTCTGAAAGACGTTTAAAATGTCAAAAGTAGTTATTCTCTTTGATGAAAAAAGAATTTGTCAAGCTGACATACCTACTTGAAAATTCTGATGTAAACTTTTATGTGATTTTTATCTCTGTTTAAATATAATATGATCCAAATGTTTGCATTTTATTTCTTTTTTTTTCTACAGATTTTTATTTCTTAATTCATTTAAAGTACTTTAAATGGAACATTTATGTGCAAATGTTCTTTATTCATAATCGCACAATAAGGCGAAAATAATTAAACAATAATAGAGAATTTGAGGATCGAGAAAAAAATACCTTTGCAACGCCGGCAGATTGGAAGACCAAATCTGTCAAAGAAGATGCTTGTATCTGCTTCAGAGAGACTCCTCCACTAATGTTACGTCCTACATGCGTTTTCGAGGCCCGCCTAGGTATGTGTAGGTCTTTTCAGTGTTAAGATGTCTAATAACACTTGTATCCACAAGCTCAGGGTCCTTGAAAAACGCCAATGATCTTTCCTATCTTAAGATAAATTTTGGCACACTTGTCCAATCCAAAGTCCATCCCAATATCTCCTGTGTACTTTTTGACGATATTTATAGCAGTTTGAAGTTTGCTTTTACCAGAAGCATAGATCTTCAGGTCATCCATATAAAATATATGAATGAGCTTATGCTCGCGATGACTAGTGTCGCCACAGAGGTATCCAGAAGAATTTCGTAGTGCGAGGGACAGAGGCAGAAGTGTGATACAAAAAAGCAAAAGGCTCATGGTATCGCTCTGAATGACGCCCCTCTGGACCTTCAAGCAACTTCAAGCTTTCCAACAGACAGATGATAAGTTTATGAAAGTTTGAATCGAAAGCTTTCCGATAGTCAATCCAGGCGATTGACAGGATGCGCTAATGGTCTGCAGCGTCTTTACAGACGCACCTGTCAATTATCAGGTTTTCTCGCAAGCCTGCTACAACTTTTTTCGAGCCACGTTGTTCGTACATATTTCGCCACACAGGCTCAATTCTTCGAACAATCCTGTTGTTTAGGACATCTGTAAAGATCTTATACAGTGTGTTCAAACCAGTTATTGACCTGTAATTCTCTGGGTTGGGCAAGTTGCCTTCTTTCGGTAGGAGTATAGTGCGTTCTAACGCCAGCCACCGCGGAATGGGCGTTTCCGACTTTAAATATGAGGTGAATATGCGGACTAACGGTTGCTGTGTAGAAATAAACTTCTTTCACCAAAAGTTCTTGACACAATCTGGTCCTGCAGCGGAAAAGTTCATCTTGCCTCTAAGTGATTTTTCAACCTCATCTGCAGTGATTGATGAACATTCTCTTCAGATGTTATGAGCTTGTCGCAAGACTCCTTGAAGCGGATGATATTATTACTATCTTCTTTCAACTCCAGTGTTTTCAGGTTCTTGAATACTCTCTCCAAAAAGTCTCTACCTCGTTGGGCTTGGGTATTTTTTTGACAGAAACAGGCTGATCACTGAAGCGGCGCGATGAGTCAGCGAAAAACTGATGATTCTCCCTGATCCATCTCGACCTCTTTTGTATTCAAAATGCTGCTTAATTGTTAGCAGCTTTGACTTATTCAGTATGTTATTGAAGATCCTCATATCTTTGGCGAACTTTCCCACCTTTTCCGTGAACCGTCTAACAGATATCATGTAGTCAATCACACACTGAATACGGGACGCATTCTATCTTGCCCGTCCAGTCTTCTTGTTCAGTTTATGCAAGCATATTTTGGTCTTTTGATTCATCGTCGGTTTTAGCCTTCGATTTGAATCAGCCAATGCTCTCGCTGCACTATAAACTGATATTGATGGTCCAGAGGTCGGACTGCCCTGAGCTATCCTCGCGAAGGGAGGCATCCATTTAGAATTATTAGAATTTATTTATTAAGTCCCTAGGGCTAAACAGCTCTCTGAGGAACACATATTACATATGTTTTACAACAAAAATGTGACAACTCTGGTCAAACGACAATTATGACGTTGGTAAAACAAAAATGAATAATCCATACTGCGTGTAAAGCATACGCTTTGGTAGTGGCGGAGAGGCTTCGGAAGGATGTCGAGGGGAAGGGTCGAGAGTGTACGCGTTTTTCGTCGATCTTAAAGCCGCGTTTCCTTCGGTGGATAGGGGAAGGTTGTGGGAGGCAATGAAGGATAGGGGAGTGGAGAGAGGCCTAATCGAGGGGGTCAGGGAGATATATGAAGAGACCAAAGATAAGGTAAGAGGAGGGGTGGGGATTTCGGAGGGATTCTAGATGGATAGGTGGTTAAGGCAAGGATGTCCGCTTAGCGCAATGCTTTTTGCGATTTTAATTGCGGATTTGGAAAGTAAGCTGGAGGGCGGGATGGTAGAAGGAGTCAGGATAGAGGGGGTTAGAATTTGGTCACTAGCGTATGCAGACCTTAAAGAAGATGATGAAGAGGTTGAGAAGATACCTGGATAAGGGCAGGTTAGAGCTGAATGCAGAAAAATCTAAGGTTATGGTGTTCAGAAAAGGAGGTGGGAGGGATAAGGGAAGGGAGTGGAAGTGGAAGGGAGAGGCAGTGCAGGAGGTGAAAGAGTTTGTGTACCTGGGCTTCGTGTTTCGGAGGAATAGGGGAGTGGAAGGTCACATAAAAGAAAGAGTGAGGAGGTAAAATGTGGTGATGAAGCAGGTGTGGGGGTTGGGAATGAAGTTATTCGCAGATGATTTTGAAAGCAGAATGAAATTGTTGGACTCGCTAGTGAAGAGTGTGCTAATGTATGGAGTAGAGGTATCGGGGTTGAAGAAAAGTGAAGAGGTAAATAGGGCACATGAGAGATATTTAAAGTGGGCATTAAAGTTGGCAAGGAACACGCCTAATTATATTGTCAGGAGGGAGACGGGGAGAACGAGTGTAGGGATTCTTGCTGGGAGTCGGGCGTCGAAATATGAGGAGAAATTTTTGGAAGAGGGGGGAAGTAAGCTGGTTAGGGAGTGTTGTTGGGAGAAGGAGAACAGGAGAGGGGGTGGGAGGATGGAGGCTAAAAAGGGAAAGGTATTTTAGAACGAATGGATTACAGATCGAAGAAGTGAGAAGGATTCATGAGGAAGGAAGAAAGGTATATGAGTTGGTTAAGAAAAACGGCATGTAAATATTGTAAATAGTAGATAAGCATTAGGTAATAGACGCGGAAGTGAGAGAGTAGGGACATGCGAGCGAGGCGAAACGTGGAAGGCAAGGCGATAAGAGCGTGCGATCCTAGAGATAAGGTATGGATGGATGTTAGTTTCAAGGCTTAGATTAAGGAAAATTATGTGAAAAAAAGGAAAGTGTGAGCAAGTCAATTTTTTAAGGCCAACAGGCTGAAGAATAATCGTTTATACTACTATAATGAATATGAATCATATATGCTATTATAAGCTAGTTGTTGGAAAAACGTATGTTATTAAGGAACTTAAGACCTAATTGTTAGATAACTGATATAAACTATGCATCGAATTTCAAAGATTTAATTGTTATAATATTAAGGCGTTATAAAAATACGTCGTAGAACGTCGTTAAAAGTTAGATAAATTAACAATACACAATTTACCAGTGCGAAATTTCAAGAGTAGAATTATCAGTGCTAAACAAAAAGTTGACAAATAGCTTTTTAAAGTGATAAGGCGAAGATTCATTCCTAATTGATTCAGGTATCTTATTCCAAGGACGCGCTCTCCTCACCATAAAGGATCTTTGCAACTTACAAGATTTGTGACGTGGAACTGTAAGGACCGTTTTTCTTACACGAAGCCTAGACTGAGCAGGTAAAGTCACATTTCTATTTTCAAAGAGATCTAGAAGATATTGAGGAGTTTTGTTATAAAAGAGATTGTAAATTAGATTGCCCATAAAAAGTTGTCTTCTGTTGGCCACATTAAGAAACCATGCCCGTTGCCGATATAGATACGAAAAACAAGAGGATAAGACTCTTAATAAGTAGGATCCGAGCTGAAGTTGGTAAGGATTCCTTGTTCCTTTTAAGCTGCTGGAGTACTCTAAAGGTATTCCTCGAGATTTCAAGAATTTGCTCTTTCCAAGAGAGAGTACGGTTAAGGATGTACCCTACATCCCTCACCGAATCAACGAAGGCAATGTCAAGGCCATCAAACTTAAGCTGAGGGATGGAAGCAGTGGACGGGGAAGAGGACTATCCAATAATAATTGCTTTAGTTTTTGAATGGTTCAGCGATAACCTATTGTGTAGTGCCCATTGATTCACTATATAAATATCCTTCTGAATTCTCGCTATCAAACTATTAATGGAAGAGATAGGACCAGAGACATATAGTTTAAAATCGTCTGCGTATTTATGGTACTTACAATGCTCAAGATCACTACCAAAGTCAGAGGTGTATAGACCGAAAAAGAGGGGGGCAAGAGTGGAGCCCTGGGGGACTCCACTCTCGACCCTCACCTTTATCAATAAGCACTTGTAGAGTGCGGTTTTTTAAATAGGATTCGAACCACGCAATTGCAGTACTGAATATATTAAAGTTACGAAGTTTATTTAAAAGAAGCTTGTGATCAACAGTATCGAAAGCTTTAGAAAAATCAAGTAAAACAACTATTGTTACTTCCTTCTTTTCGATAGCGATTTTAAAGTCTGAAGTAACTTTCAGGTATGCTTTTAATGTACTGTGCGTAGCCTGAAAGCCCGATTGTAGCGGATAAACCAGCCTATTTGCATCTAGATAACTCGTAAGATGTGAATGCACAATACGTTCTAGCGGCTTAGACATAGCACAAAGTATC
>CAKNWU010326531.1:0-10942 GCA_932072015.1 Andricus quercustozae
AAAAAAAATCCCTGAACTGTATTTTTGCAGAATTTATATTCATTTGCACAACATTAAATGGGCCGTTATAGCAAAAAGTATAAAAATTTTCCACATAAACAGCGGATTCCTCTTTAACGTAAAATATTATATAAATTATGATATCAGTTTTCATGTCTTCAGTAATTATATTTTTTCCACGAATCTGACTCTAATCAAATGTAAATATCTAAAAACGGCAACCTTGGCGCCTATAATGTTTGAGGTAACGATATATGTATAATCTAATCTGATAAAGCCCTCGAATATTCATTGGATACGTACATTTTTAATCGAGTTCTTCAATATTACATTGATTAGTTTTTGCTCTAATTAGAAAAAATGAGGATTACATATACCTTATTCTTGGCGGCTATTCTCAATTGCATTGGTGAATATAATAGTATAATATATCTATAATTTTAAGCACATTTTTTAAGCTATACGCAAATTAGATTTTATGCCATCCTATTGATATGCGATTCGTATCAATAGAATAGTTTTTTTCGATAATTTGTCAAGAAGTAAATACATAAGGAAACTTTAATACTGTGTTCGTCGTTGCAGATTTGAGTTCACAATTCGATTGCTTACCCAATGGCGACCCTATTCCGTGTGTTCCTCGTTCCAGAACTTTTAATGCTTCTGACACACATTCTACTGAAAGTTCTCTTCCTGCTACCAGACCTTATTCCACGGGTTTTCCAACCAGGTCTCTTACTCCAGCCGGCCCTCATTCTTCTGGTTCCCCAGCCAGGTCTTCTCCTGCTGCCAAACCTCATTCTACGGTTTCTCCAGCCAGGCATTCTCTTCCTGTGGCACCACTTATTCGCCCCAGGTCCAGGTTTCCTCCTGGGCAATCTCTTCCTGTGGAACAACATTTTCGTTCCAGGTCCAGGTCTCCTCCTAGGCAATCTCTTCATATGGAACCACTTTTTCGTGCCAGGTCCAGGTCTCCTTCTGGGCAATCTCTTCCCGTGGAACAACATTTTCGTTCCAGGTCCAGGTCTCCTCCTAGGCAATCTCTTCATATGGAACCACTTTTTCGTGCCAGGTCCAGGTCTCCTCCTGGGCAATCTCTTCCTGTAGAACAATTTTTTCGTGCCAGGTCCAGGTCTCCACCTAGGCAATCTCTTCCTGTGGAACCACTTTTTCATGCCAGGTCCAGGTCTCCTCGACATCCAATTCATTCTCTCTCATACATACTTTCTTCTAATCTTGAAAAACTAAGATATGTTCGACTTGTGCCCAAAACCAATCCGGACCGACGATTCGAAATTCGAAGATACACTTTTCCTCGCGATAAACCAATCCAAGTGAAAGGATACCGTCAGGTCCTTGAGCCCATGCCAACCGAAGAACAGATTGTTTTATCAACGTCCGATGGTGACATATTTGCAATATTTGGGAGAAATAATACAATTCTTCGTGGAATATATACAAAAAGATATATGTATAAGGATCATTATCCGACTGACAGACGGGTAAAAATGAACATTAACAGCGGCGCGATTGAAGATATGAATTCAGAAGAAATCGCGGAATCTCCCTTAGGTAAGCATCGCGCAGTTTCAACGAATTTTAAAATAAGAGTTCTAGACGACTTTGATCATTTCCGTGCTTAAAGAAATTCAAAACTAAAATATAATATTGCTTGAAACCGGAAGTAGGATCAAAAGTTCAAATGGTCAATTGGCAACTGGTAATTCTAAATGAAAGGTTAAATTCAAAAAGTAGATTCTTATACCTGTTATTGTATTGGACGGGAAAAAATCTAATACACCTATTATTAAAGATTCTATCGCAAATTTACAAAAAAATTGCTTTCCCCTATGGGAAATACATGTAAAAATAAATGTAAAACTCTATAGAGTTCCACCAATCACTAATAAATATCAGTTAATAAAAGAAATGTGTTTATTTTTTTGGGAATATTGTAAAAAAATGTGCGTTAAAGATCATGAAAATGAGGGCCCCCTAATACTGCTGAAAATATTTCCCTCGCTGTAGAAATGGTAAGAGCTTCTCCTAGTTATGGAATAATACTATTTATTCTATTGAATCCTTTCAAATTCTTAAAAAGCTTCAGAATATTTTTCCTCAATATTTAAATATGTACATTTCGTTTAAAAAGTAAATTTTTTCAAATTTTTAAGATTCAGGATTGTAATGTTTTTACAAAATTCCCTGTTCCAAACCCGAAATATTTTAAACCTTTTAAAGCCTGTATTTTTGTAGAATTTAAATTAGATTTTGAAAGCTTTAAATGGGCCATTCAAGAAGATACTATACAAATATTTCGTGCCAAGCACGGATTTCACTTGAACGTCATAGTTTGTATAAGTTGTGATATGTGTTATATAATTCAATGAAGCTCTCGAATTTTTAGTAATTACATTGGCAATCAAATTCTTCAATAATACATTAATTCGTTTTTCTTTAGTATAAAAAAATAAAGATTGATTATACTCTCGGCTTCTCCTCGGCGGTTATCCTTAATTCTATTGGTGAATATAATAATATTTAGAGTCGCTTTCCTCTTTTCGTTTCTTTTCGAAGAGTTGTGCTCGATAAATACAATTATCAATTCATCCTGTAAAACAAAAGTTATTTTCCAGGCTATGATGGTAAAAATATCCCAGTCCGAGATTTCATTCAGGATATCATAAATGAGGAATCTTCCGTGCCAGCTAACTGTGAAAAACAGTATCTCAAAGCAGTTTTAGCCCGATTAAAAGATGCGGCCCGAAATAGTATCAATGGAAAAAAAACACTTCGCCCCTCGCGAACCCTATTCATGGTACGTGCATGCAATTTCGATCATTCGAATGAATCGAGAAGAAAGTGTCAGGGAATTCTTTGATCGAGTAGTGATTTTCAAATCAGGAGTTCAAGCTGCGCTTGAGGACAACTATGCAAACGTTGTAAAACTTTTAGCTCCACTTAATGACTGTGCATCACTTAATGAAAGTCACTCTTGAATAGGAAGCAAGACAGCAATTAAACCCTCAATACCCTGCAAACTCTTATCGCGAAAATAGATATTCGGGATCACTTCACCCCAGTCCTAGTCCTCGTGTACGTTTTACAACGACTTGCGCCTGATATAAAGATGTTGATCAAAAACAGAATCCAGCTGGGATAGTAAAACGACCTTATTCTCCTGCAGCTTCAAATTTCCCAAATAATAACAACCCTTATTTCTCAAACAAGAACACTCCTCATTATTAATATCCCTATATGCTTTATCATCCTTCTTCTTACTACCCAACTGCTCCCATGCAGAATGGTGGGTATCCGAATTCCAATTCCTCACGGGGAGGAATAAATACCCCACCCCGTTCTCAACCTCCCGTTCAACCGAACAAGGAGACTTTAAACTACAACTCCGCTCGCTGCACGGACGCAGCGACAAGCGAGGAGAAACAAAAGAAAACTCCGTCGAGAATCCTCAGTCATAAGACTTTTTGGAAACAAAAGCATCATTTCTAGTTGACACAGGATTCTTTAAACCAAGAGTTACTAATAACAGAAAGCGATTCCATTGCAATTTTGGGAATAACACCTATTGACATCTCAACCATCGGCATATTGTTTTGGCATAATACAATAGTAACTTATTTCAACCCTAGAAAACCTATTTCTTTCGTCGATAGGGAATCAAAAGTCGCTCAAGAACAAATACATGACTGCAAAGGTACAGGACGAGAAAAATTGCGTATAAAAGATAGACATAAACAGGTAATTCCCATAGGAGTTTTAAACAGTGAATAAAAGAAGCCGTAGTATCAAATTCCAATGGCAATTGCCATGTTTACGCGATTAATGCTACTGAAGAGGACCTTGAAGTAGAAATGGACCCTCATCAACTCATCCCTTTTGAACATTATAATTTACCAGGAGGTGAACTGGACGATTACCCAACAGAGGAGGAATACACATCAGGAACGCTAACAAAGCTGCCTTCCGACTAAAAAAGTAAAAAAAAATCAAATCAAAAATAACTACACCAGTCGAATTCTCAATGCTCAAGTAAATTTCTGTATCTTCACAGAAATAATTAGCAAGCCCCAAAAACACTTCCTTCGCACATTTAACAAACCCCATCTTAGCTGCTTTGAACGCGACCATGAGCAAGACACGTGATGAAAATGTGTTCGTTAAGGCCGCGCTTTCCTTCAATCTGGCTCTAATGCAATGTAAATATCTTAGAAAGATAAGTTTGAGGCTCGTCATATTTAAGATAACGACTATACACTATAAGTATTATATAATATAAGGAAGCACTAGAATATTCATTAGTTGAACTGTTAATCAAATTTTTAATTTATACATCAGTCGGTTTTTCCTCTAATTAAAAAATATGAGAATTCTTTCCATTATCGTCTCATCCTTGGCGGTTATCCTTAATTCAATTGGTGAATATAGCAGTTTAATACATCTATAATTCTAAGCACATTTTTTAAGCCATTTTTTTCAAACTTACTTTGAGTTTGTCCACCCTCCCCAATTGCTGCCCCCGTCCCGATTGCCAGATACCATTCGAGTTGCTCTGGTCCAAACCTCCTCTACCCTTCTTGAAAGTATTCTAAAAAAACTCTCATCCAATAATTCTTATCGCGCGCTGTGCGTGCACCTCAAGGATTTGAGCGCGCCTAGGGCGCGCGTCTGGTTGTTCTCGTCCTCGGCCTGGGGCTGCTTATTCAGATATTGCAAAATAAAGTACAAATTTTATTTATCATGATTACTCTAATATTTGTTTCTCATTTTGCATTAAATTTTATTCTGAGCTACCCTGAAAAATGTATCATTTCAATAAACTTAAATAATTACCATTTATAATATGCATTGGTATTGAGACATACGTATTTTCTTTGTCTAGCCCTTGAAATTAAAAAATTTTGTATGTCTTGTTATAAGCAATAACTTTGTTCAACTTTTTATGTATCTCGCTTTTCATGGCTCAAAATTTGAATTTTTTATTTTTCAAGAAAATTCCAAAAGTTTTGACAATCGTGTAAGGCTCTCAAAAAGCAACGTTTTTCTTTTCTTGGCTTTCTCATATCGTGCGTTGTGTGGCTTGAAATTTTCCTTTTTGTTTGATTTGTAAAATTTGGTAAATGCGATAACTCTGATAATTTTCTTTTTATCAAGAAAAGTCATGAGGATAAATTGTTCGGCTTTTTTAGCATTACGAATAACCGTCCATAAAATTTTCAAATCTTAAGAAAATAGTTTCAAACATTTTGAAAATGCTCTAAGTTTTTAAATTTTTATTTTAAATGGCTGGCTAAGGAACTCGTGATTTCTTTGTATATCCTTATAAAGTGTGCTGAAGGGCAATCTAACCCGATAATTCTATTCTCGTGTTCACAGACGAAGAACACGACAATTACAACGACGACAACAACGACAACAGACAAACAGACACCGAACTAAAAAAAAAATTTTCTGACTTAGGGTGCCTCAAAATGTCGACATTTGAAGTAATCCGCAAAAGTTATTTTCCCCACCAAACCAATACCTTCTCATTGATTAGAACGTAAAAGTACACCAATTCTATTTGGTGCTATTTGGTTTAAAATTATTTTTTTTTTAATTCAGATTTTTCGGTTGGAAATTCAACTTTCAGTTAAAAAATTTGTCTTTTTCGCTTAAAAATTGTATGTTTTGAACAATTTTTCTGGGTTGAAAATGCTTTCTTGGTTGGACATTCAACCCTCTTGTTCAAACATTGACTTTTCTTTAAATCTAACTGTTTTGCTTTCACATTAAAGCCTTTTTTGGTTGAAAAATTAACTATACATTGTATTTTTCTAAACTGGGTATTACTACCCACTTTACCCACATAATCTGCCGACAAATTAAATATTGTATTTTGAAGTTGGTACACGTTATTACAAATTGATCGTTGATTTTATTCTTCTCTTCCAGGACATTTTATCGTCCACATAATTCGTTTTTTTTTGACGAGATTATAAATCATTCCAAAGTACGCGCCTATTGAATACCTAATCTTAATACATTAGAGAGAGAGAGTAGTTTATTTTTTTGCTTCAATGATTTGGTATGTTTGCTCCGGAAAAAAGGGTTTTGGAATTTGACTCAGGGAAGCATGTGGTTACATCCTTTTTTGGCCTCATGTATATGCTAATGCAATTCCTATCGAAAAAACGAGGTTAGGTACTTCTCTGTTTGGAAGAGAGACATATGCCAGTACAGAAAAAAGCCCGGAAAAAGAAATGCAAATCTGGCTAAATATGCATAGTAACAAAAAAAAACGAGAAATTAATCCTCCACTTCTTGTTGCAGATTTCAGTTCACAGTTTAAGTTTCTACCTAATGGTGAGGCTGTTCCGTGTGTTCCTGTTTCTCTTGTCAGGTCTCATTCTCTGGGTTCTCCAGTCAGGTCTTCTCCTCCTGTCGAGCCTTCTCTTCGTGTCAGGTCCAGGTCTCCTGCTTGTCCTCATTTCCCGTCCAGAGCTCCTCCTACTGAAGAGCCTCCTCTTCGTGTCAGGTCCATGTCTCCTCATGCCAGGGAGTCTTCTTTACTCATTCTTAGATACGATTTTGAAGAACTTAGATTTGTTCGGCTAATTCCCCATACAAATCCATTAAAGCTATTAGAAATTCGAAGATAAACTTTTCCTCGCGATAAACTAATTCAGTGGAGATCATACCGTTCTGCCCTTCGGCTCATGCCAACCGAAGAACAAACTGTATCATCAACCTCTAATAGTAACGTCATTGCGATATTTGAGAGAAAAAAATATATGCTTAAGAATCAATATCCGCTTGAAAGACGGGTGAAAATTAATATCAAAAGCGGCGCGATTGAAGATATGGCCCTAGAAGAAATCGCGGAAACTCCGTTAGGAAAAAAACTTTAGGATAAGAGTCTAAAATAATTATTTAAAATATTCAGAATGCGAGCATTTCTGCACATATTCTGAAAAGATTTTTCAAATTTCTTATTTCATTATTTTATGAATTTATATTAGTCACAAAAACATTCCTTGCTCGCTTTGTCTTATATTTTCATACGAATTAAATCTAAACTTTTTCTGTAAAACTGACTAATGAAATGTAAATATCTGAGAAGGACAAACTAGACGCCTACTTTCTATAAGATAACGTCTGTACGGTATATGTATAGTATTATCTAATGAAGCACCAGCATATTTATCAGTTCAATTGATAATCAAATTATTCATTGATAGATCAATACATTTTTCTTCTGATAAGAAAAAATGAGGATTGTCTTCACTCTTATTTTATCCTTGGCCGTTATTCTCAATTCGACGGGTGAATATAATAATATAATATATATTTATAATTTTAAGCACATTTTTTCAACCTAAAGGAAAATCAGGATTCGTGCGATTTAATCTACCTTTGATCCCAATTGTTATCTATTTTCTTTTAAGCTTTCTTTGACTTGTTTTGAAATGAGAAAGAGTTCAATCAGAATTTATTCCTGAGAAATACAGAATTGGTGCGTTAAGAAAAAGGAATTTTAAAAGTGTCTCTATTGACACGAAATTTGTACCATGTGGAACACTCCCAACTCTAAAGACCTAACTTAACTTAGTATTTTTGGGTAGGTATTTTTGTTTCTCAGTTAAAAACTCAACTTCTAGGTTGAATAATCATACTATTTTTGTTGACGAAATGAGGTTAGCTACTTCTCTCTCAGGAAGAGAAACACATGCCACAAAAAAAGGCCGTAAAAAATCCGGCCAAATATGCCGAATGTGAATACACGAGGAAAAATTAATCCTCTGTTCTTTGTTGCAGAATTAAGTACACAATTCGAGTGTTTGCCCAATGGCGAGCCTATTCCTGGTGTTTCTCGGGGCGGATCTTCTTCTCTTCGTGACATTTATCAATCTCCTAAAAGGTCTCTTCCTCCAGCAAGACCTCCTTTACAGCGTTCTCCGGTCAGGTCGTCGCCTCCTGCCCAGGCGCCTCTTCGTGCCAGGTCTAGGTCTCCTCCTGCCAATCGCCCATCTTTACGCATCCTTGATCATGATCTTGAACACGTTAGATATGCTCGTCTTATTCCCAACGCGAATCCTAATCGGCGATTTGAAGTTCGAAGATACACTTTTCCTCGTGATATACCCGTTCATTTGAAAGGAGAACTTAATGTTTTCGTACCCATGCCAACCGAAGAAAAAACTGTATTATCAACATCCAGTGGTGACGTGTTTGCAATATTAGAGAGAAATAATACAATTCTTCGTGGAATATATAGAATTAAATGTGACTCTGAATATCAGATTGAAAAACGGGCAAAATTAAACATGTTCAGCGGCGCGATTCAATATATGTCCCTTGAAGAAAGCCGGGAGACTCCATTAGGCAAGAAGCGCCCAGTCTCAAAGAATTTTATAATAACATTTTCAGACGACTTCAATGTACAACATAATGTTAATATTTAAGACACTGTAAAATTAGAATATAATTTTTTTTCTATTCTAAATAGGATCAAAATGTTAAAAGTATCTGGCTATTGTATACAGCACTTGAATTCAAATAGAAATGACTAATTCCTGATATTTGATTAATTTTTTCATCATTGTATCACAGGTTTAAAAGATATCTTTTACCTAATTAAAAAAAAATCCAACGCTTTGTAGACTTCAAGCAACCACTAAATATCAATTGAGCAATCGTAAAGTTGATCTTGTCCTTTTCTTCTCCTTAACTGTGATATTATCATCGGACGGAGCCGAGAATTCGATCATGAACATATTGCATTTCCCAAAGTCAAGGAGAACGATTTCAGGCCTCAAGTGTCCAATGGAGACTATTGTAGGAAACTTAAGGTTCAACTAAATTCGGGATTTCTCGTTTCGGCCGATGCCGTAAAAGAGACATAAATGGTAGTCAATTACACTTTGGGGCCCTAAATAAATACTGTAAAGTTTTTTCCTCCAATTTTGAACGTAAGACGATTTGGAAGGTGATGGTTTAGTAAAATATTACTGTTTTGTTAACAAAGCAGTTAAGCTTTCAACCAAGTTGAAAATTGAATTATTTGGTTAAATTTTTTTTTATTCCACAATTTTGTTAGTCTTTTTTTTTGTTCAAAATCCATGTATTGTGTCGAAACTATGTTTTCGTTCATATTGAAAATTATTTTAATTCACTGAAAATTAAACTATACCATTTTTGGTTAATTTGTTGTTTCAATTTAAGTATTTGGTTGAAAATTCATGGATTTTTTTAATTCATCTTTTTTGGTATAATATTAATATTCTAGATTAAAATCTAAGCTAGAAAAAACTATGTTTACCCAGGTCTCCATCTGTCTGTAGTCTGTCTGTATGTAGGCACGAAAAGTTTAAAAAAAAATGATCGCATTGGATTGCGCTCTGGCAAATTTATTGAGGCCCTAAAAGAAAAGAACGAGTTCGTTAGCCAGCTATTTTTGATAAACATTCCAAAAGTTAGAGCATTTAAAAAATTTTTTGAACCATTTTTTTCAAATTTTAATAATTATATGTACGGTTGTTCGTAGTAATCGAAAATCTGAACAATTTATTCATACAGCTTTTTGCGAAAAAAATAAAATTATCAGAGTTATGGCATTTTCAACATCCAAACAAACAAACAAAAATTAAAATTTTAAGCTAAACAACGCACGATATGAAAGAAAGTATCAAAAAAGCGTTACTTTTTGAATGCCCTACAAGATTATCATAAAAACTTTTCGAATTTTCTTTAAAAATCGAAAATTCAAATTCTGACCCCATAAAACGTAATAAAAAAATCCATTTTCTGTCAAAGAATATTTAGGTTCAATGATATAAATTTTTCTTAAAATTAAAGAAATATTTTCGTAAAATGAACAAAAAGAAAGGCGGCCAAAATATTTCTTTGATTCAGAGAAAAATTTGTTTGACTGAGAGACAATACATATTTTTCTTTGATTCAAAGACATTTTCTTTGAGTAATAGAAACTTTTTTCTGAGTGGAGGTTGTCAGCTAGAAACCAGCCTGCAATGCATTTTTTATAACTTATTTGCTCTCGTTTTTAAATTAATTTGCGAAACTCAAATAGTTGTTAAATGTAAATGTTAAATAAATTTTCTACAAATCATTTAAAAATCTAGCAAAAAACTTAATTTTTAACCAAATGCTTAATTAAAACCAAATTATTTTTAACCTTTCTTCACAGGGCTCTCGAAAGTGAGTCATGTAGATAAATATATATATATATATATATATATATATTTAAAAGTAAGAAGCATAACATTAATAAAAATAGTTACTTACGATCGAAATATGCGTACTCACCTGAAACAGTAAAAAAACATAAAGATTAGTCATATTGTCATACAGTCACGATTGATTAATTATTATTTAATCAATTTAACATTATTAAGTATACAGCTTCCAAAAATCCTAAAATTTTGTCTGTGACAGTCTGTCTGTATGTCTGTGTGTCTGTATGGTCACGCTAACTTTTGAAGGATTTGTCCAATCGAATCAGCCTTTGCTACACTTTTTAAGGGTCCCAAACTGAAGATCAAGTTCGCCAACCAGATATTTCCGACCAAAATTAAAAAATTTAGAGCATTTTCAAAATTTGAAAAAAAATTTGTAAATGAATTTTATACATTTTTTTCAAGCTTCTGGTTCATGGAGAAAGGACTTGCAAATTATTTTAATTACATTTTTAATTTGAATTCGATATAAAAAAGTTATATACTTTTAAAATTTTGAAAATTTTCGAAGAATAGAAAAATTATTTTTCTGATAAATTAAGAAATTTCATTCAAAGGGATTGATTCAGTCTAACTCTAAAATGTTTCTTTTTTATATTGGGGAATTTTTACTGCTTGCGTGAAGGTTATAAAAATTGCTTATAAAAATTGTGATATCGTTTTAAAAAATTCAGAAAGTTCATTTTTTT
>CAKNWU010326532.1:0-14550 GCA_932072015.1 Andricus quercustozae
CTTGAAGCACTTAGATTTATTCGCCTTATTCCTTATGCGAATGCGGGCCGGATATTCGAACTTCGAAGATACACCTTTTCTGGCAGTACATCATTTGAATTAAGTTTGAGACCAGATATCTATGAGCCTATGCCAACCCAAGAACAAATTGTTATATCAACATCTAGTGGTGATGTATTTGCAATATTACAGAGTTCTGATGCTCTTGCTGGAATATATCAAACACGCAGTAGAAAGCGGGCTAAAATAAACATGGAAAGCGGCACAGTAACCCCATTAACCTCAACTGAAATCAAGGAAACTCCAGTAGGACCCAACCGCCTAATCAGATGGTCCTATCGAGTAGAACGGGTATACCACGTGTAACCCGGAATCTAAAGATCCTGAAGAGAGAGAGCTAGGTCACCAAGGTACTGTACTGTAGCTGATCGGAACCCAGAGTTTTATGTTAAGGCGCAAAAAATGCAAACAGCGTTTCAATACTAAGATTTTCATATCTATTATAAATAATCATTTACAAGGTATTATATTTTTTCTCATTTAAGTATGAAGCGAAATGGGAAATGTTTCGTTTATATGCAGTCTTTATGTTACTTGTAAAATATCATTTATACTACACGGTAATTCTCAAAGTAAAGAGTTAAGTTATCTTCTATAAAATGTACACTTTTGTCTTCATAAAACGAAACAATTTTTACATTGTTTCTTATTAATTTTTAAGTTTATTCACTCTGTTGACTATCATATTTATTTCGACTCATTTTATTTTCAGGTATTCGTATCATTTAGACTTTACAGGCCAAAATGTTCTTAAGATAAGGGAAATACTGTGATTTTTCATGAAAATGGAGGAAAAAATATTTTAAATAAAAGTTAATGTAGATACCATATTGAAGTCGAAATTTCAAGTTGAAATACATGGCATGTACATTTTCAATGGCATGTTCATTTTTCAACCAAAAAGGATGAAGTTTCTACCAAAAGAGATGAATGCTTAACATAAAAAGACAAATTTTCAAGGCGAAAAGAAGAATTTTCTACAAAAGGGTTAATTTGTAAAAATAATAAATTTTAATAAAATAGTTCAGTGCTAAACCAAAGCATAATAAATTTCAAATATACAGTTGATTTTTGAACAAAAAAAGATGAAATTCCTACGAAAAGAGATAAAGTTTCAACCGAAAAAGACGAATTTTAAAGCCAAAATACAATTTTTCTACATAACAGATGAACTTTCTACCCAAAAATATGAATTGTCAACCGAATAGTTTATTCTTCTACCAAATAGTTGATTTTTCTACTCAAAAACACGAATTTTCAACCAAAAAGTTTATTTTTTACTATAAAGATGAATTCGGAATAAAATACATGAATCCTCAACCAAAAAAGTTTAATTGTCAACGAAAAAGTTGCATTTAATTATTTAGTTACATATATTTTAAATTTAATTAAAAATCAAATGACACGAGGAAATGTCACTTGATTGCTGAATGCACGGAAAATATTTATTCGTTAAATTTTACAAACTAGTTCAGTAAACCAAGTTTATCAGTCACGTAAAATGATACAGGGTAATATTTGATGTGATAATAGAAATTATTAATAAAAATTCATCATCATTCAATTCGAGATTCAGTAAGAAATAATAAAACTAGTGAATAAAAATTACCTAGCTCTTAGGTAAATTTAGATGAACTATTAAATACTGATTCAAGAAAAGAAAACTTAACCTACCTCTCTAATATGTGAGGTTTACACGCCACTAGTTTAATAGCTATTTGTGATACAAGTGCGCAAAATAGGAGATTACTGAAGTGTGTAAAACCTGTAGCATGAGCCGGAGGCTTGAAGCACGAGTCGGAGGTTAGCACCTTTCAGCCAAATTTCTGTACAATTTTTTTACACGAATTTTTAAGAATATTTTCGTGCTTTCGGAACTTACGACTTATGTTCCAAAACAATTTACGTTTACAGATATTCCTCGTAACTTACGTGAGCTAGATCTTGCAGATACAAAAATGGATTCGCATGACCGTATTGATTTAATTATCGGGGTTGATCTATTTGGCCAAACGTTACTTTAAGGTTTTCTTCCCGATGAATATCGTCGCGCAAAATACGATATTCAGTTGGATAATTTCCGGTTATTTGCAAAAGTCTCCCGTTCAGGTGTTTCATATAAATGTGCATCATGCCGCGGTTATTTCTACTGATCAAACTCTCCGTTAGTTCTGGGAGTTGAAAGAGGTTCCTAAAAAGAATCTTTTAACAAAACAGGAACTTGATTGCGTAGCTCACTTCGCTGAGACTTACATAATAGATTCTAGTGGCCGATACATAGTTAAGCTTCCGTTCATTGAGCCCCCGACGCAAATAAGTAACTCTCTCGATATCGCGCTAACTTCCTTCACACGTCTAGAAAAACGTTTCGCACTCAATAATAATATTGCTGATTAGTAATATGACTTTATGCGAGGTTAAGAAGTCGTTCGATCATGTGTCTCGTATTGGTTCAGTTAATAATGACGATTCCTTCAGAGTATTTATCCCGCATCATCCTGTCTTTCGTGAACAAAGTCAAACTACGAAGTTGAGGGTCATCGTCTTTAAGGCATCTAGGCCTACTTCTACAAAAGTTTTAATTAATGATTGCTTGCATGTAGGACCAAAACTTCAGAATGACATTTCTTTTATTCTACTACGATGGCGTCAACATGGGTATGTTTTGTGCACGGATATGGCTCACATGTTTCGACAGATATATGACCATGCTGCTGATCGTAATTTTCAGTACATTGTCTGGCGTAAAACAGCCGATGAACCTGTTCAGATATTTGAACTGAATACCGTCACATATGGGATGACCTGTTCTCCGTATCTTGTAATTCGTGTCATACGTCAACTGGTCGAAGATGAAAAGGCTAATAATTTTATGTACAGTATGTTCAGAAGCATATTTTTTATCGCGAGATTGATTTGTTAAGGACAGGTAAAATCTCACGACCCTATTTTGCCTAAACATAGGATATCTAGTTTCATACTAGAGCAATTTGATCGCAATTTGTTATACGCCGAGATTCAGCTACTTCTTGATATGGCTCGTACTCAGTATTGGATTATTGGCGTTCGAAGGGAGATTAGGACAATTGTGCATCGCTGTATTGTATGCACATGCGATAAGGCTAGAACGGAAACATAACATATGGGTGATCTTCCAACTCCTAGAGTCACGCCCTGGCGTGAAATAAACTCACACAAGACTTGGATCTCTATCTACGTTTGTTTCGCTACATAAAAGATTCACTTGGAGTTAGTAAAAGATTATACTAACGCATCTTTTGTTGCCGCTGTTCCACGTTTTGTTTAGCGTTGCGGTATTCCCACTGATGCATATAGTCACAATGGGCCGAATTTTCGCGGCACTGATCGAGAGCTTTTGCAAGCCTTCCAGAAGCTCCAAACTGATTATAATTTAGCTTCTGATTTGGTCTCTGATGGCACGACATGGCATTCTATATCCCCTCTCGCTCCACGCTTTGACGGGCTGTGGGAGGCGGTAGTTAAGAGCGTGAAACTTCATCTACGTAAGCTGTTGTCAGATGCTATACCTATTGTTAAAGAGTTTGAATGGCTGTTGTTTTAAATTGAAAGTTATTTAAGCTCCCGCCCCCTCGTACCTGCCAAGGATGATCCGTTTTAGATGCCCGTGAAAACCTTTTGTCTCACTGGAATATTTATCAACGAATTTTGGAACACTTTTGGCGCCTGTGTTGGGGATCTTGTACTTTTAAGGAATCCTAATCTTCCCCCACATCGCAACTTCTTCGCCTGCCTATTTCGAACGCATTTTAGTTTGATTTAATATCGACATTGTATTATTGCGATCTTTTAGTAAGCTCGCAAGATGGCCGGTACGTTTGAGATGTAATTATTACGCCGTTTTTTGTTTGTTTGTACGATCCTGAGCGTTGACCCGCCACGCTGGCTGGTTTTTGCGTTCTCGGCTTCATTCGTCTCGGCATCGATCGCGCGGAACGAGCGAGCGTCATTCGATTTCCGGTCTCCGCAATGTTGACACCGCTCATGAAAAACTGCTTTGTGTCGCCTCTTGTATTGCTGCTATTAGTTTCTTGGCATTTTGTGTCTCAGTTCAATAAACTGATTGAAATAAAATAATATCTAAAGATCCGTTAAAAACTAGCGATCCAAAATTTAGGCGATTCTATTACACTCTCATGAATCAGAGTAGAAAAATCCATCCTTTTTGTTGAAAATTTCAGTCGAAAATTCGTCTTTTTGGCTTCAACTTCAATTATTTTGTTAAAATTGTGCCCTTTTTGGTTAAATTTTTTTATTATTATCGTATAAGATTGGATTTTTTTCGAAGTGTCTCCTCATCCAGAAATTCGGGATGAGTTGTCAAATATTTTTCATACGCTTCTTCGCTTGTTCTCCCGAATTTTCAGGACGAGTAGTCCATCCCCTTTTCCAGTTCTAAGAACTTTACGGGACAACTAGACACAACCTTTTTTTTGTTTAAAAATAAATTTTTTAAACGGAAAATTTAACCTTGGCAAGGGTGGCACCCCCGTGTACTGTATCGCCTCTCGAGCTATGGCCTGTAACGCCGCATTACGGCCGAGTGGGAATTTCCTATCCGTCTCCAAGACGGAGTGCGAGCTGGCATCCGACGTGGTTTCTGGTCCTCCGTCCGTGGGTCCCGCAGGATAGCGTATTCCCTGCCGCGATTGAGGAAGAAAAGGGCTCGGGCCCTCATTGACATCCTGATCGCCCGAACGCTTAAGATTATATTGCGCGGCCCAAACCATTTCGTCCTCAGGTTGGTCAGGGTCCACGTATTTGAATAATTTAGAAACGTAATATCGCTCCTTATACAACTTATACATGCCGGTTCAGCAAACCTTTACAAACTCTAAGGTTCCATTCGCCATCATGACCGCTCCCCACTTGTTAAGGTTTAATTTGCTATTTCCCGTTTAATTTATTTTTAGACTGTTCGGTCGCTCCCATGAAAGTATTCGTCTATCCTGTGCCGGCCAATGAATGGGAGAGTTTCCTGCCTATCACGAAGTCAATATAGGGTCGTGCGGCTTTACCTCTACTTGACTTAGGGCCGAAGGGTGCACCCGGATTCCAAATACCTCTATCCAGATCGATCACGATCTGTACTTTACTGATCTCAGATTCTCCTGAATCTTGACTAAGTTAATTATAGTTGTTGTCGACTCTCAAATTTATTTTTCATTTATAAGAGTTGTCTTCAACTCATGAAGTTTCTATTCTGAAGCAACTCTGCTCATTTCCCAGTTAACATCGCCTGTGGTATAGATTGGAAGCTTGTTTGATCGGGATATTTCAGAACACTGCAATTTTTCTAATATCTTGTTGCACTTTATAGTTCGGACAAGATTTCTCTCTTACAAGGTGGTCACTTGACAGTTCACAAATTTGTATGGAGCTTCCTTGCGGGGACATATTTTCCCTTCTACATGTGGTTTGTTTCCGCAAAAGATGCATATAGGGCTTTTGCACTGAGTCACAACGTTACCAAATCTAAAACATGCATAGTAAATTTTACCCGTAGTTATGTAAGGGTCAACACTTTTTATCCGTTGTTGTTTTCCGTAAATTCTTTTATTTTATCTACTGAGATACTAGTGGGGATATCTCACACTATTCCCTCTCTAGAAATCCTATAGTTCGAGATAAAGTCTCTAAGTTTTGCTGCTCTGAGTACATTGTTATTTGCCATATTGTGTTTTGCGTTTTTGCCACTGGTACATTCTAGCGAGACGCGTGATTTTCCATTCTTTATTAAAAACGCATTTTGAAAAGACAAGGTACTTGATTATTTTTGTTTAAATTCAACATTTGTCCTCGACTAAGGATTTGATCCAGAAGTACCAATTTAAAATCAATTTTACTCAAATTACAAAAACTTATTCTTATTTATCAAATTTCAGGAGATCTCTTTATCTATTCTTCATCATTTTCATCGCCGTACGATTCTTCCGGAGCTTCTAGGGTGGTCTTTGTCTTGGGATGTTTTTGAGAGAGTCAACATTCGGTTTTATTGAATAAGACCAGAAGTCCTGCATTTTATAATCCTCGAAGACTTTGACTTCTCTATTCGGGGTATAGACGATCACGAATGCCTTGCTGGTTAAACACCCATTAGGTTTCTTTAGTTTACCTTTTAGTGTGAGATCGTAATCCTGAATGATGTCATCCCTTGACCCACCGACCATGTGAAAAGGTGGGTTGCGGCTTTTAGCAATCAATCGCACGTACTTTAAGGCGATCTCTATCATTTCTGCCCTTTTTTTATTGATAGTATATTGCGCTATCGCACTGGCAGAAAGAATGTCACCGAGCTGGAAAAATGTGCATGATTTCAACGTGTGACGATGAGGTTAGCAAAAGCAAGAAGCTGGAGACGGTATAGTTTTTATTTTGAGCAGGCGTAGCGTCAGAAAAGTAAATTATGTTCTTGTGACTTTCGAGCTTGCATTCTTGCTTTATTACGTGATAGAGAAAGCTGCATACTTAGTTGAGTTCTGGATTTGTAAAATAAAATAATATCGTATTCTCTCGTCGATATTGCGATTCTCGGTTAGGAATAGAATTGCAGTGTTCTCTGATGGGTCGTTTCATTTCTGGCGTTAATTCAACTTCCCGATGTGCATTCTTTCCTCTAAGATCTTCTACATTTCTTGCGAATATTTTTTCAAGCCAGGTATTGCAGACTTGTATTTCATTACCATCTGCATCAGTCGTAAAAAGTTTCCAGGTGTTTAGCTGGTTCTGATTTCTAGATGACAGAGTCTTTCTGCGTATCATAGACAGCAGATTTAAATTTTGTTCTGTGTAATCTCCTAAACTCCAGAATATTTTTTGCAGTGCTTCCTGATCTTTAACAGTTATCTTTTTGTAGCACACTTGACTCTTGCAGCAAAATGTAAGAGGGGAAAACTCCTTAACTTCGACTTTCTTTACAGAAGCTGAAACATAACTTTGTCCCTGCATAAATATAATAATAATCTTTTAAGAATCTATTTTTTAAAACTGAGCTACATATTTTCTATAAACACAAATACTTTCTAAAATTATTGTGTTTTACAAACATGTAAAAATACGTACTGTACTCAGTTACTCTTCACTTTTCGAAGAGCAAAAAAACAAGGAATAGGTCACAGCCACTATAGCCAATCAGGCATCCACAGAATCAACACCTGCGCACTTCGTATACAAAAAATCGAACCTTTTTTCAATCACAAATCTTTCGAAATAACCACAATTACACGGGACGATACTGAACGTGACCGCCAGACTCGCATTCAGTGGTAGACAGTAGTTTTGAAGAGTTAGAATTGAAAACTCTTGAATTTTAAAGATATTTAAGTAAATATTCTTAAATGTGAGTGAAATTTCACTAATTTACATAGATTTATAAATTACATTCAAAATGTTGTATTTGATTTTTACGTTGTCATCATTTATGATTGAGAAAGTATTAGAATTATCTTTAATTTGACACCGCAGTTTTTCAACGACTCAGGCTGTGGCAATGGCGTCTGTCTGTCTGCCCGCCCGGTCATCCGTCCGTCCGTAAACACGATAACTCTCCAAAAAAATGAACGGATCGAATCGTGAGAATCGAATATTCTGTTATCACCCCAAACGACGACAGGCACATGAAAAAAGTTTTAAAAAAGAGTTAAAACTCTTCAAAATATCTACAATGTTTGTTTCTGCCATTTTCCGATAGGACTTATTTTTCTTTGTTTATGCATCGAAAATGAATAAGTCGAAAATTCTAATTTTAAGCAAAACGACGACAGACAATTAAAAAAGTTTTCGAGGAGATTTGCAGCTTTTTGAAAGACCTATAATTAATCTCTCACTTATTTTTTTATAAGACTTGATATTTTGGTTTTATTTTTTCAAAAATACTACGAAAAAAAAAAAAAATTCAAATTTTGAGCTAAACGAAGTGAATTCTTATAAAATTGATTTGAACTATTTTTTGATAGAACTTGTCATATTTATTGCAATTGATATGCAAGAATCGAAAATTCTAATATTTCGCCAAAAGATGCGAGATACGTAAAAACTTCTATTTTTTCTCAGATAAAATGGAGTTTTTCCAGGTATGAGATGATAAGGAGAATTTTGTTTTTCCTTGCAACCATGCAGAAAGAATTTTTTAAAATGCTTTTTCACGGTTACTGTTTAGACGATTATACTCATGAGAGTCGTATTATTTTATAATTTTATCAGAAATTTATATTTCCAAGCCTAATACAGAAACCTTTTTTAGTACACTCTTTACGTGTGGAGTTTCGCATTTCAGGTTTTACCGTATTGTGTTTGAAATTGATAACGCTGTATCAACAAAAATACGTTTATTTCACACTGTCTAGTTTTTATTACTAAATTTTTTACATGGATTGTCCTTGATACTTCTATAATCTGGATAAAGTTTGAGGAAAATAATTTCAGGCCTATGATGATCATTGTCCTAAGAGAATGGAAAGAAACTTTCTTTTTTGCAAACCCTCACTTTATGTATATAACAAATTTAGGTTTTTCTATAAAAACATTCATTTAAACAATATTTTGTCTATAAAAATTGAAACCTAAGTTGGCATAAGCTATTTGCAGAATTTTGGGTTAAAACCAATCTTACAATTTAATGAAATTCATTGCATTCTATTACTGAAAACTAATGCATTTTAAAATCTGGAAATTAAAAATTACTTTGAAAATTTCTAAAATATTTGATCAAATTTGCGAATAAATGATATTCGCGTTTTTAATTCTTACAACATATTTTGTAGAAATTATATTAGTTTTTTTATGTAAAAAACGGCATTACATAAAACTTTAAAGATTAGATTATAAATTGTGATAACAGTTTTAAAGAATTAAGTAAATAATCATTCTTTCTCGAAAGAACTTATTAATGAAATACAAATATCTCAGAGGGACCAGTTTCGCGTCTTTTATATTTCATGATCCATATACTCTAGTGAAGCACCAAAATAATTAGTTACTCTGTTGAACAAACTCTTTAATAATACCGGAATCAGTTTTTTCTCGATTTGAAAAAAAAATGAAGAGCGTTTATATTCTGGTCTTCAGCTTGGTGGTCATCTTTACTGCTATTGGTGAATATAATAATTGTTATAATATACACTACCATCGGAAAATATTTATGCGGCGAGCGCCGGTGATACAAAAAACACTGTTGACTTTGAAACACGATAAATGGGTCAGAAGGAGATCTAGTTATGTTCTTAAACAACAGTTAGGAAGTTTATTAAATTGAAGAGTTTATCGAATATTGTTCCTCAACTTAAACTCATGCCATGCCTTAGGAAAAATTGTAGCATAAATATGAAATTTACAGGACGCAATGTTTAAGATCTTATCTTTAATTTAAGCTAATAAAACTTCAAAAATATTCACGGGTTGCCGAAATCTGACAACAAATTTCCAAGCATGTTAGCGTCAAGTTTCTGTCCGCTCAATCCGCCCTAAGCTTGCCGCGGCATTGACACTAAAAGTCACAGGTTTATTAACATCATGATATCTTGAAACCTGATATTTAATTAAATTTTCTTTCAGTTCTGTGTTATGAGTAGCACTTGAGTTGCACGCGATTAAATTTGATTGTAAAACTATTCCATTTCGAGCGCCGAATTTGAAACTGATTTTTTTTTCTAAAGTCGTCATCAAAAAATCAAAAAATCCTCATCATTTCAGACTTAGCTTATTTGTGGAAAAGAGCGAGTTTCCTGGAGCCCAAAGGGGACTACATGCACCTGTTCTTTTGTCGAGATTTGTAACATATTTTCCGAAAAAAAATATTTAAGGACAGAAACTCCTCTGCTCTTGTAAACTCTTTTAGGCTCCTATAAAACTCTTATCTTTGCATTCTTTTCCACAAATAAGAGAAATCTGAAATAAAGAAGATTCACGCTTTAAATGAGGTGTGTGTATTCACAAGGCTTGGCAATTTTGCGTGCTACGTTCGACCGCCCTTCATAATAGTTGTCAATTCAAGAAGTTTCCCATGACACTTGAGGTTCACAAAATACCAACTTAAAAAAAAATTATTCTCTTTTTCATATTGCAGAGTTAAGTTCACCGTTTGATTGTTTACCGAATGGCGACCCAATTCCTGGTATACGTCGTAGCAGAAATTCCTCTTCTCCTGAGAGAAATCATTCACTTGAAACGTCTCTTCCTCCTGCCGGTCCATCTATTCATGTTAGGTCCAGGTCTCCTACTCCCACGGGTATGCGTCCTCCTACCAGGCTTCCTGGTCCTAATGGCATTGGATGTGGACTTGAAGCACTTAGATTTATTCGCCTTATTCCTTATGCGAATGCGGGCCGGATATTCGAACTTCGAAGATACACCTTTTCTGGCAGTACATCATTTGAATTAAGTTTGAGACCAGATATCTATGAGCCTATGCCAACCCAAGAACAAATTGTTATATCAACATCTAGTGGTGATGTATTTGCAATATTACAGAGTTCTGATGCTCTTGCTGGAATATATCAAACACGCAGTAGAAAGCGGGCTAAAATAAACATGGAAAGCGGCACAGTAACCCCATTAACCTCAACTGAAATCAAGGAAACTCCAGTAGGACCCAACCGCCTAATCAGATGGTCCTATCGAGTAGAACGGGTATACCACGTGTAACCCGGAATCTAAAGATCCTGAAGAGAGAGAGCTAGGTCACCAAGGTACTGTACTGTAGCTGATCGGAACCCAGAGTTTTATGTTAAGGCGCAAAAAATGCAAACAGCGTTTCAATACTAAGATTTTCATATCTATTATAAATAATCATTTACAAGGTATTATATTTTTTCTCATTTAAGTATGAAGCGAAATGGGAAATGTTTCGTTTATATGCAGTCTTTATGTTACTTGTAAAATATCATTTATACTACACGGTAATTCTCAAAGTAAAGAGTTAAGTTATCTTCTATAAAATGTACACTTTTGTCTTCATAAAACGAAACAATTTTTACATTGTTTCTTATTAATTTTTAAGTTTATTCACTCTGTTGACTATCATATTTATTTCGACTCATTTTATTTTCAGGTATTCGTATCATTTAGACTTTACAGGCCAAAATGTTCTTAAGATAAGGGAAATACTGTGATTTTTCATGAAAATGGAGGAAAAAATATTTTAAATAAAAGTTAATGTAGATACCATATTGAAGTCGAAATTTCAAGTTGAAATACATGGCATGTACATTTTCAATGGCATGTTCATTTTTCAACCAAAAAGGATGAAGTTTCTACCAAAAGAGATGAATGCTTAACATAAAAAGACAAATTTTCAAGGCGAAAAGAAGAATTTTCTACAAAAGGGTTAATTTGTAAAAATAATAAATTTTAATAAAATAGTTCAGTGCTAAACCAAAGCATAATAAATTTCAAATATACAGTTGATTTTTGAACAAAAAAAGATGAAATTCCTACGAAAAGAGATAAAGTTTCAACCGAAAAAGACGAATTTTAAAGCCAAAATACAATTTTTCTACATAACAGATGAACTTTCTACCCAAAAATATGAATTGTCAACCGAATAGTTTATTCTTCTACCAAATAGTTGATTTTTCTACTCAAAAACACGAATTTTCAACCAAAAAGTTTATTTTTTACTATAAAGATGAATTCGGAATAAAATACATGAATCCTCAACCAAAAAAGTTTAATTGTCAACGAAAAAGTTGCATTTAATTATTTAGTTACATATATTTTAAATTTAATTAAAAATCAAATGACACGAGGAAATGTCACTTGATTGCTGAATGCACGGAAAATATTTATTCGTTAAATTTTACAAACTAGTTCAGTAAACCAAGTTTATCAGTCACGTAAAATGATACAGGGTAATATTTGATGTGATAATAGAAATTATTAATAAAAATTCATCATCATTCAATTCGAGATTCAGTAAGAAATAATAAAACTAGTGAATAAAAATTACCTAGCTCTTAGGTAAATTTAGATGAACTATTAAATACTGATTCAAGAAAAGAAAACTTAACCTACCTCTCTAATATGTGAGGTTTACACGCCACTAGTTTAATAGCTATTTGTGATACAAGTGCGCAAAATAGGAGATTACTGAAGTGTGTAAAACCTGTAGCATGAGCCGGAGGCTTGAAGCACGAGTCGGAGGTTAGCACCTTTCAGCCAAATTTCTGTACAATTTTTTTACACGAATTTTTAAGAATATTTTCGTGCTTTCGGAACTTACGACTTATGTTCCAAAACAATTTACGTTTACAGATATTCCTCGTAACTTACGTGAGCTAGATCTTGCAGATACAAAAATGGATTCGCATGACCGTATTGATTTAATTATCGGGGTTGATCTATTTGGCCAAACGTTACTTTAAGGTTTTCTTCCCGATGAATATCGTCGCGCAAAATACGATATTCAGTTGGATAATTTCCGGTTATTTGCAAAAGTCTCCCGTTCAGGTGTTTCATATAAATGTGCATCATGCCGCGGTTATTTCTACTGATCAAACTCTCCGTTAGTTCTGGGAGTTGAAAGAGGTTCCTAAAAAGAATCTTTTAACAAAACAGGAACTTGATTGCGTAGCTCACTTCGCTGAGACTTACATAATAGATTCTAGTGGCCGATACATAGTTAAGCTTCCGTTCATTGAGCCCCCGACGCAAATAAGTAACTCTCTCGATATCGCGCTAACTTCCTTCACACGTCTAGAAAAACGTTTCGCACTCAATAATAATATTGCTGATTAGTAATATGACTTTATGCGAGGTTAAGAAGTCGTTCGATCATGTGTCTCGTATTGGTTCAGTTAATAATGACGATTCCTTCAGAGTATTTATCCCGCATCATCCTGTCTTTCGTGAACAAAGTCAAACTACGAAGTTGAGGGTCATCGTCTTTAAGGCATCTAGGCCTACTTCTACAAAAGTTTTAATTAATGATTGCTTGCATGTAGGACCAAAACTTCAGAATGACATTTCTTTTATTCTACTACGATGGCGTCAACATGGGTATGTTTTGTGCACGGATATGGCTCACATGTTTCGACAGATATATGACCATGCTGCTGATCGTAATTTTCAGTACATTGTCTGGCGTAAAACAGCCGATGAACCTGTTCAGATATTTGAACTGAATACCGTCACATATGGGATGACCTGTTCTCCGTATCTTGTAATTCGTGTCATACGTCAACTGGTCGAAGATGAAAAGGCTAATAATTTTATGTACAGTATGTTCAGAAGCATATTTTTTATCGCGAGATTGATTTGTTAAGGACAGGTAAAATCTCACGACCCTATTTTGCCTAAACATAGGATATCTAGTTTCATACTAGAGCAATTTGATCGCAATTTGTTATACGCCGAGATTCAGCTACTTCTTGATATGGCTCGTACTCAGTATTGGATTATTGGCGTTCGAAGGGAGATTAGGACAATTGTGCATCGCTGTATTGTATGCACATGCGATAAGGCTAGAACGGAAACATAACATATGGGTGATCTTCCAACTCCTAGAGTCACGCCCTGGCGTGAAATAAACTCACACAAGACTTGGATCTCTATCTACGTTTGTTTCGCTACATAAAAGATTCACTTGGAGTTAGTAAAAGATTATACTAACGCATCTTTTGTTGCCGCTGTTCCACGTTTTGTTTAGCGTTGCGGTATTCCCACTGATGCATATAGTCACAATGGGCCGAATTTTCGCGGCACTGATCGAGAGCTTTTGCAAGCCTTCCAGAAGCTCCAAACTGATTATAATTTAGCTTCTGATTTGGTCTCTGATGGCACGACATGGCATTCTATATCCCCTCTCGCTCCACGCTTTGACGGGCTGTGGGAGGCGGTAGTTAAGAGCGTGAAACTTCATCTACGTAAGCTGTTGTCAGATGCTATACCTATTGTTAAAGAGTTTGAATGGCTGTTGTTTTAAATTGAAAGTTATTTAAGCTCCCGCCCCCTCGTACCTGCCAAGGATGATCCGTTTTAGATGCCCGTGAAAACCTTTTGTCTCACTGGAATATTTATCAACGAATTTTGGAACACTTTTGGCGCCTGTGTTGGGGATCTTGTACTTTTAAGGAATCCTAATCTTCCCCCACATCGCAACTTCTTCGCCTGCCTATTTCGAACGCATTTTAGTTTGATTTAATATCGACATTGTATTATTGCGATCTTTTAGTAAGCTCGCAAGATGGCCGGTACGTTTGAGATGTAATTATTACGCCGTTTTTTGTTTGTTTGTACGATCCTGAGCGTTGACCCGCCACGCTGGCTGGTTTTTGCGTTCTCGGCTTCATTCGTCTCGGCATCGATCGCGCGGAACGAGCGAGCGTCATTCGATTTCCGGTCTCCGCAATGTTGACACCGCTCATGAAAAACTGCTTTGTGTCGCCTCTTGTATTGCTGCTATTAGTTTCTTGGCATTTTGTGTCTCAGTTCAATAAACTGATTGAAATAAAATAA
>CAKNWU010326534.1:4392-17875 GCA_932072015.1 Andricus quercustozae
GATATCGATCATTAGGCCCACCCCCACCGGTTGGTGACTCAATACCTAGGTATTTTTCGCGCAACTTTTCCGGAGAGGTTTAACCACAGGAGATTATACAAACAACCAGGACGGGGTTTCTTGTATATACCGGGAATTTCGTTAAGTTCTGTCTGCAGTTCCGGTATCGCTTGTCAGTCTGTATGTATGTCTAGTTCTAAAGTATTGTCTCTTATTTTTCTTGCAGGGTTGGTTTCATTTATGCTAATGTGAAGTAAGTTTTTGATTTTTCTGTAATAATATTCCCAACCCCCTTGTATGTAAGTTTGTCCGTCATCGCTTGGGGTTGTATAACTTTGTCTGTACCTGAAGGGTCTATGATTGCAAAAAGAGTCATGTATTATGTATAATTTGTTTTGATATTACGTTGCCGCAAAATTGGCATTTGAGTGTTTCTATATTGTTCTTAGGGTTATTCTTAAAAAGTGCGGTGTTCTCGGCTATTTTTCTTTTTCAATTCTCCTCCGTGGTTTCCTAGTTCCTGGAACATATCTATGAAGAAAAAGAGAAAAGAAAAAAATTTCGTTTGGAGTTGAGAGTGAGTAAGGCTGTTGTTTTTGTTTATTTCAATCTTCTATTATAAATATCAAGGAATTTGGGTTCTAATTGACCCTGGCTTGTAAATAATAGTATTATAATAGTTGGAGTTGTAGGTTTGGGAGTCTATTCTTTGTCAGGAATTTGATGGTTTTCGAATTCTTTATTGTTTTTTTTTTTTGCGGAGGTTCTTCCATTCCTCGTCGATTGTCTGCTTTTCTTCTTCGCTCTGACCGTAGTGGTCTAAGGCTGTTATCATCATTTTTTGATGTTGGATCTTCTTGTCCTCTTCCAAGCTCCAAGTTTTTTTCTTTTCTTCCACTTGTTCCTTTTTTATATTTTGGTTCCGTATTTGTCATGTCCGTTTCCATGAAGAGCAGAACTCGTGTTCAAGTTTTTCTTTTAGTATTTTGTGTTCTTGTTCTGTGTCTTGTTTCAGCCTCTTCATCTGTGCCTTGAATTCTTTAGAAACTTGGAGGCTGTATTCGTTGGATTCCCTTTCAAATTTTAGGCTTAGTTGGATCATTCTTTTCTTGAGGTCGTCATCCTACTGCTTGTTTGTTTGTACTTGACTTTGTGTAAGATGGTAGCCACCTTCGTAATCTTCGATTAGCGACTAATGTTTGTCAAGTGTTGGTTCCATTTGTTTATCCACTTCCTGGTTCCAATTGTAGTTTGGTGGTGTGATGTCGCCTTCCATCGCTCCTTCTAATTCTGGTGCAGGTTGTTTTTTTTATTGCGGTTGTCGTATTTCTAACTTGGTTTTATTTTCTTGTAGTAGTTTTCTTACGTGTCTGTGAGGGTGGTAGCGGATTTCGTTTTCTGGGACACCAGATCGTCAGCTGCTAGGCCGTTTTGGAGATGCTGGAAAGTGTCGCGCCTGTTAATCATTTTCTGGCATAGTTGATAGGGTGTTGAATTGTCCATTGTCTGAAAGGAAAACAATTCGTACTGTCTTTTCGTTCTTAAGATCAAATGAGTCGGTTTATCAAGAGTCGATTGAGTTAATTTTTAGTTATGAGTTAGGTTTCAAGTTTATTTCGAAGCTATTTCTTAGAGTCGTTTTAATATAGTTGTGTTCAGAGTATTGTTTACAGCTCTTTTCGAGTTATTTTTGAGTTCATTTGTGTCGTTAATGCTATTGATCAAATGCCATTTTTGCCTTTGTTTAGGCCTAACTATTCTGACTCAAACTTGTTTATATTTGTTACGCCTATGTGCCATTATCTACAGTTACATTTTCTAATTTAAAATCATTTATATTCCATTTTCCAATGCTTTTTCCCTTTAGGTTTTTTAATTCGTATATTGTTGGGGAAATTGTCTTTTTCATTATGAAAGGGGCTTCATATATATCATACAGCTTAGCTGCTTTTTTATTTTCCTTATTTGCTAATTATATTCTACGGGTCTTCTCCTAAAGTTATAGTTATTAACCTGTCTTTCGTTCGCTTTATCTAAATTTTTCTGTACTTCCTCCTTTATGATTTTCTGGCCGTCTTAGTTTGTCTGTCCATTTATCTACGCTTTGGAATTCTATCTCGCAATCGGTTTCTAAATTTTTTCTGAGGGACTGAATTGGTTCTAATTCACGACCTGAATTTAAAAATGCGGGGGTAAATTGCATCGACGAGTTTTTGCTGGTATTTATAGCGAACTGCAAATCGTCTAAGTGCTCGTCCCAGGTGGAGTGATCGTTGTCTATGTAAGTTTTAATTATCTGTTTTATCGTTTTATTTTATCTTTCTGTCGGATTAGCTTATGGGTAATATTTCGGTGTCTTCGAATGTCTGATACCGAATTTTTCGGTTAAATCTCTTAAAATTTTGTTGACAAATTCCGTGCCGTTATAGGTGTGGAGAAACCGCGGTGTTCCCCAACGCGAAAGAACACGTTTGTTAGGGTGCTTGGTCAAAACAAAATTTTCAAAATGTCAAAAAGGTAATTAATATTTGTGTTCTGTGTCACGTCACGATGTCATGCCAAAAAAAATCAGCTCGATCGGACAATTTTTACTGGTCGCTCAACGATCACGAAGTTTCGAAAAATTTCATAAAATTTTGTACGGTATGAGTTGAATAGCTAAACACATCCTGATTGCAAATAATAGGTATATAACACGTCAAAAAGTCAATAAGACAGTGCATATAGTCACCTGTGTCCAGAAACTAAGTTTTATGTGTTCCCTGCATCACCTTAATCGCGGAAGACAGCTAGCGAGTGCTACCTCATGCCCTTTATGTCGCTTTGTATATAGTTTTTTTATATCGCTTGTTTATATCGTTTTTTGCAGCGTTATTGAATATTAAACACCGAGAGTTTCATAAAAAAAAATATATAAGTATTCCAAACTTCTATCATTTTTATTTTATTTTTATTCACAAATTATTTGGAACTAAATATGTCAGAGTTTTTGATTCCACGGCGATGTTCACAGAGAATCTTTCTTTTTTTTTTAGATTCCCAACATTGACAGTTGGGAATTTTTTCTAAACTCCTTGACCATGAGCATAACGAATTGTTTCTGTTCCTTATTATTTGTTAGGATTTTGTTGTACTGTCCTAGTAGAACCACGCCCCTCTCCGCAACGTATTTCACAACACGGAGGTTCTTTACAATGTTCAGTGCCTGAAATCAAGTAAAAATTAGTGTGAAACAATCGGGATCTTTTACTCACTAGTTAGCGAGAACTAAGCCGTATTACCATCTTATACTCATTCAAATTTTGCCACTCAACTGGTTGAACTGAGAGGAAAGAAGTTGGCAAGTTCAATAGGTGGGAAAACTTCATACTGTTTCTTGTGGCAAACTCAGCAAGATTTTTCTTTAAAATGGTCTTGAAGTCCACATTCATCATTTTTGGAGGATCCGCGTCACCTGGAGTCTCTTCCACAGACGACAGAATCGCTGATTTCACCTCGTTCGTCAGGCGAGAGTCGAACAAGTCAAGGGGAAGAAGTCTTAGTTCTCTCACTAGTAAGTAAAAGATCCAGATTACTTCAGGCTAATTTTTACTTGGTTTCAGGCACTGAACATTGCACCAGGACAGTACAAAAAAATCCTAACAAATAATGAGAAACAGAAACAATTTGTTGTGCTCATGGTCAAGGAGTTTAGAAAAAATTCCCAACTGTAAATGTTGAGAATCTAAAAAAAAAAATGAATTTTTCTCTGTGAACATTGCCGTGGAATCAAAAACTCTGACATATTTAGTTCCAAATAATTTGTGAATAAAAATAACATAAAAATGATAGAAGTTTGGAAAACTTATATATTTTTATGAAATTCTCGCTGTTCATTACTCAATAACGCTGCACAAAACGATATAAATAAGCGATATAAAAAAAACTATATAAAAAGCGACATAAAGGGCATGAGGTAGCCGTAACCACTGCGACTGACTACTCCTAGCGCTGCAGCGTCAAGCCGCCCGCCAGCTTTCGCTAGCTGTCTTCCGCGTTTAGGGTGATGCAGGGAGAACATACAACTTAGTTTCTGGACACAGGTGACTATATGCACTGTCTTATTGACTTTTTGACGTGTTATGTACCTATTATTCGCTATCTGGATGTGCCTAGCTGTTCAACTCATACAGTACAAAATTTAAAAAAATTTTGGAAAACTTGGGAACCGTTGAGCGACAAGAAAAAATGGCCCAACCAGCCTAATTTTTTTGGCATGACATCGTGTCCTGACACAAAACACAAATATGAATTGCCTTTTTCACATTTTGAAAATTTTGTTTTGACCAAGCACCCTAACGTTTGTGGAATTCTGACTCTATTGTGATCCCGCTGGCTTTTTTTAATTGGGATTATTTCGACCCATTTTGTCAATAGGTCTACAAACACTAAAATGTATTGATTTTTTCTCTTTTTCGAACTTGGTATCGAGGTAACTTTTGTAGTCGATCTGGTGATTGCTATAATATCCTGAAGGTAAAACTTACCGAACACATTGCACGAAAAATACCTGGATATAGTTGACGTTTTTAGTCGACCTGGTGATCGGTATAATCTCCTTATAGGAAACTTCCCTGAAGAAGAAGCACGAAAAACACTTGGATATCCAGTCGAATTTTTTAGTCTACCTGGTGATCGGTATAATCTCCTGTTGTGAAACTTTCCCGAAGAACGAACACGAAAAATACTCGGATATCGAGTTGAATTTTTTGTTAGACCTAGTGATCAGTTTAATCTCCGGATGGAAGCTTCCTCGAAAAAGTTGCACCAAAAATACCTGAGTATCGAATTTATTTTTGTAAAGACCTGGTGATCGGTATTATTTTCTGGGGGTACACTTCCTCACAGAAATTTCCACAAAAAATACCTAGACATAAAGTCGAAATTGTTAACCGATCTGAGGACCGTTATAATCTTCTGGTAGAAAACGTCCCCGGAGTATTTGCACGAAAAATACCTGGATATCCAGTTGATTTTTGTGGTCGACCTGGTTGTCAGTATAATCTTCTGGTGGGAAACTTCCCCGAAGAAGGAGCATAAAAAATACTTAGTTACCGAGTTGACTTTTTTGTTCAACCTGGTGATCGGTAAAATATTCTGGAGGTTCTAATTGTCCCCGCAGAAGTGGCAAGAAAAATACCTGCACATCGAGTAGACATTTTTGATCGACCTGAAGATCTGTATAATCTTCTGGATGTAAAACTCTTCGCATAAATTACACGTAAAAGACCTGGATATCTAGTCGACGTTTTTGACAGACCCTGTACTCGGTATACAATCCTATATGTGATACTTGAGGCAGAAATTGCACGTAAGGTGCTTGGACATCGAGTTGAATTTTTGAGTGCACTTAGTGATCGCTATAATACCCTGGAGGTAAAACTCCCCGAAAATGTTGCACAAAAATACCTATACATCCAGTTGACTTTTTTGGTCTATCTGGAGATCAGTATAATCTCCTGGTAGTAAACTTCTCCGAAGGAGAAGCACGAAAAATACTTGCATATCGAGTTGCCTTTTTTGGTCGACGTGGTGATCGGTATAATATCTTGCATGTAATACTCGACGAAGAATTCGCATGTAACGTACCTGGACATCCAGTAGACATTTTTATTCGACCTGGTGATCGGTGTGATCTCCTGATGTGAAACATCCTTGTAGAGGTTGCATTGAAAAGACCTTGATACAGAGTTTTCTTTGTTGCTCGACCTTGTGATCGGTATGATATCTTAGATGTAAAAATTCCCGGAGATGTTGCATTGAAATTACCCGGATGTCGAATTGACTTTTTTGGTCGACCTCTTGATCGGTATAATCTCCTGGATGTAATCCGCCCCGCAGAATTTGAACGAAAAATACCTGGACATCGAGTCAACATTTTTAATTGATCTGGTGATCATTAAAAACTTCAGGATGTAATACTGGCCGCAGAAATAGCACGTATATTACCTGTACATCGAGTCGACATTTTCGTTGGACCCAGTGATCGGTACGATCTCCTGGTGAGAAACGACCCCGGAGAAGTTATGCAATAAATAAATGTATATCAAGTTGACTTTTTTGGTCGATCGTGTTATCAGTGGTGAGAAACTCCCCCGGAGAAGTTGAGCAATAACTTTTATTTCATACATCTTGTCCTCTTTGACAGGCGACCTCTTCTTCTCCAGAAATTATTACACTTCCTTATAATACTTTCGATAATTAAAATTATCATATAAATATAATACATGCCCCAATAAAATTATTGTAAAAATATTATTTATCTTTCCACAGATACTGTCGCTGATTCTAAATATTTCTGCAGAAAAACTAAATATAATCATAATTGAATTATGTCACCACAATTGACAGCAAATGATAACTCTTAAAAACATATAACGATTATCACTGCTGTGGGTTTTTCCTGTTTCGAGGCGAATGTGGCGCCGCAGTAGAGATTGAGAACGTACTTTTTATTACCAAAATTTGACGCGTGAAATGCATGGAGGCTTGGAGGGCCTGGATCCAGTATCTACAGATATAATACTATAAAGAAAATACGTCTTCTTATTGGTTATCTTGACATATAATGTAGTACAAATACATAATAAATAAATAATTAATGCATTAACGTTATAAGTTACCGTTATTGAAAAAATGTGAAGTTCAGGTTAACACGCTACAATTAACTTGGTACTGTCACACACTGCTTCTTAGCGATTTACTTACCTTCGACTGTAAGTTTATTTCCAATACAAGAGATATGTAATTGTATTCTTCCACGCCTTTCAGTATGATCACATCCACAAAGATTTGGTACACTCTCTTCACATCTCTTATGGACGTTCATGTCACATGCTACATTTAAAAGATATTATAATTACTGATAATAAACTTCTATAATTGATTTCGACTTATGAGTATAATGGTGCAGTATCATAACCGCAGATTAGCAGATAACATATTAGATTCCACATAGATTAGTTAAATAGATTGTACTGAACAAGCCTGATTAGTAAAATCTAATGCATAATCTGCTGATTTATTTTCATGCACAATGCCCTACGAGTCGGAACAATGAATATCACATGTATTTATGTAAATGTAAAACTGCAATCGAGCATACACCAAAACTTGTGTGTGCCATTCTAGAAAATTGCACCCGTTTCCGTCGAAATGGCAGTAACGTTTTATCATTTATTTATGTTTGTCAGAAGGAAAACTGCAGGATTTATCTTGGAGTAGGTGCTAATCTGAAAAATTGCACGCGCTCCCAGCGAAATCGCGGTAAAATTTCAGCTGTAACCACGTCTCACGACCGTGAGATAGATGGTTACACTCTGCGACGAACCTCCAAGAGCGCCTATCATCAAGACGATTAGCTCAACAGAATATTCCAGATATAACCGTCGCAACTCCTCTCTTTCAACTTCCTCTCTTTCTTTTCATTCTCCTTGGCTATGACGTTTTTTTCAGCTGGTGCCGAAAATTCGATAACGAACATGGTGCGTTTCTCGAACTATGTGAGGTCTCGAGAGCGGAACAGAAACAATTGTCGAGAATATGAAGTTCCAGTATATACGGCACTTCTTATTCTCGACAATTGACTCTATTTCCCTAGGAGCGTTTAGCGGAGCAGTATTTGGGCTGATACCGTAAGAGTGACAGAGATGGTAATAAGGCACTATTAGTGCCGCATTGTGCCTATGGATATAGGTCGATCTCGCATGAGTTGGACAATAGATAGTATGTGTCCTAGATGCATGGGGTGTGCAAGACACGCTCTGCAGCTATCATCGGGAATGTCTTGACTCAAAATGTGGCGACAGTATGCTAGAGTAGAAATGACACCGTCTCTTGACACGCTAAAATGAAACCCTCCACGCCCGATTTTAATCCGGGTGAATTTAAGAAAGCAAACGGTATAGTATACCACATCGACAAATCCTCCACATTCCTGTGGAAGGTGCCGTGCATCTTCTTGTCGAGGAGCTGTTCGCGGAAGTTTTTCTCCTGTGCTTTCGGAATCCGGGCTTTCAGGAGTGAGTGTTTCCTAACCATTTTAAAAAGCGGGTCTTGTTCATTTGTGACTATATGTGCTGTACCCAGATTATTTTTGTTGTGAAGACATTCAAGAATCAGTATTCCGCGACCACCTTGACGGCATGAGATGTAAAGTCGCGGAACAGAAGATTTTAGGTGCATGCTTTTGTTCATGTGCATAACCTTTCGGGACCAGATATCGAGGGATCTGAGTTCATCCATCGTCCATGACGGCAAGCATGTTCGTTGCAGATACTTTGTTTCTTTCCGACAGTTCGGAAGACCGAAGCCGTCGGATGCGACCTTTGTATCTGTATCTAAGAGTATTCTTTATAGATCCCACGACCAGGTGGTTGGCTGCAGGACCAGGTGGTATCAAGAACTTCTGGTAGAAGAATTTTACTTCCACACACCAACATTTGGCCCGCATATTCACCTCATATTTAAAGTCGGAAATGCGCATTCCGCAGTGGCTGTTATTAGGGCGCACTATACTTCTACCAAAAAAAGACAACTTGTCCAACCTAGAGAATTACAGGCCAATAACTTGTTTGAACACCTAAACCATTTTGTTCTCCGTTTCCCCTTCTGCGGTCGGTTTGCTTTCCCCCTCCTCTGGTTGGTTAGGGTCCACGTATTTGAATAATTTAGACACGTGATATCTCCCCTTTAAACCGCCCTCCTCAGATGCTAATTCGTAAACACCGGGTGAGCAAACCTTTACAGTCACATATGGCCCCTCGAATGGTTTAACCAATTTACTAGAGACGTTTTGATTTTTCCGAGGATAAAAGTGTGCCGGTTTCTTAACCAAGTCTCCCACTTTAAAGGTAACGTCTCTGCGACCAGGGTTATAGTATTTAGATTGTGGCAAAAAAGCCTGACCCTGATATTTGGTGATTAAGTCTCTTAAATGGTTGAGCCTCGACATCCTAGTTGCCCAAACTTCAGCGTCGGGTGGGGACAACTTTTCCTCCCCCTCAAAAGAGCGTCGAAGCAGGTTCCTAGGTCGTGACTCACGTCCCATATTAAAAAATGCCGGGCTACATTGTGTAGTACTGTGCACGGCCGTGTTATATGCGAACATGCATTCTTTTAGATGCACACCCCATTCCCGGTGATCCTGCTCTACAAATGAAACTATCATAGTCTTAAGGAATCGATTAGTCCTTTCGACTAGATTCGCCTGGGCGTTGTATACCGGGCTGAAAGAACGGTGGATATTATATTCCCTAGCCATCTCGTCCAATACATTGTTAGCGTATTCTGTTCTCCGATCCGAATCACGCACTTCCGGTATTCCCCATCTGCTGATTATTAGGTCTTCGAAAGAGTCTTTTATTTTGGCTGCATACGCCTTTCTTAGCGGAGCCACCTCCATCCATTTTGTAAAAAGGTCCTGGTATATTATCAGATATTCATTACCCTTTTTACTTATTGGAAATGGGCCCATTACGTCAGTGGCAGCTACAGCCCACGGCTCTTGAACTAAGCGATGGACCATCAAACCTTTCGGTTCCGATTGGTCCGATTTCGTCAGTTGACAGGTTTCGCACCTGTTGATGAAGGTGCATACAGGTCTTCCAGAATGTCTTCTAATAAGGGGTTAGTTTGATATCTATAGAGCCGTCCGCCAACCACTTTCCAGCTCCTATACTTAGTAGGAGTGTTGATGACTGCCTGACGGCGCCTCTCGTACGATTCGTCTTCCACAGGATGTATCATGGCCACCTTAAGGTCCTCCTCTTCTTCATAGAACCGCGAAAGTGCCAGTTGGATTCCGACGATTACAGAGTCATCTTAGACTGCTATGGTCGGTGATGACTGTAAAATGATACCCCTCTAGATAGTACCTGAATTTATGAATCGCCAGACGACAGCTAGGTATTCACGCTCTGCGGTGGAGTAATTACGCTCAACCTTAGATAGAATTATATTGCCATAAACTATTATTTTTTCTTAATCCCCACGCTCTTGAGTGACTACTGCACCCAGACCAGTATTGCTCGCGTCTGTCTGAATTGGGAAAGGGACGCTGAAATCGGGATACGCCAGTTTCGGTGATGAGATTAAAGCCTTTTTAAGCATCTGGACCGCTTCCTCCTGTTCTTCGCCCCAAATCAATTATTGATTTTTCTTGATTATTCGAGTTAAAGGCTCACGTATCCTGGCATTGGCTTTAATGAAACGCCTGTACCAAGATGTTGCTCCTATGAAACGACGGACTTGTCTAAATCTAGTCGGTCGAGGGTATTCCAATATTGGCCTTAACTTATCCTTATCGACGTTGAGACCTGACTGATTCACTAAGTCGCATTTATCAGGGCTGAGAGTCAACCCAGCTTCCTGAACCCTTTTTATGGTTTTCTCTAACCACTAGAGATGTTCTTCGAACGTTTTGGTTACGACTATTATGTCGTCCAAATACGCGAACACGTGCGGCCTCATTTCCGGTGTTATTACTTGGTCCATTAACCGCTGGAACGTCGCAGATGCTCCCGTAAGTCCGAATGGCATCCAACGATGATGAAGGCGGTATTTTCCCTGCTCTCCTGAGTCAAGGAAATTTGATGATAAACCTGGTTTAGATCCAGCGTCGAAATATATCGAGCTGAACTCAATTTATCTAGTATTTCCGTCATGAAGGGTAACGGATATGGATCTTTCTTACTAACTCCATTGACTTTCCTAAAGTCAATGCACATCCGATAGTCTCTATCTGATTTCCGAGCCATCAAGACGGGATTACACCATTTGCCTGATGAGGGCTCCATAATCTCGTGCACCTTTGGTGACATGCGGTAATTCCTTTGTCTAATAGGAGAACTTCCTTGGGTGTCGATCACGTGCTCGATGAACTTAGCCACAGGTAATTTATCCGGAGGTGCAGGAAGTACTGTCTTAAGAATGAGTTGAGTTCCCCCCCTTCCTCTTCCGAGAAGGTGGCAATTCCTTTGCATCTTTCGGGCTCGCCTTCGTTCACTACCCCGAAAGAAAATTTTATGAGTGGGTCGTCAGCCACCCAAATTTCTCTATCTTTCGCGTGGATTATAAGCCCAAATTCCTCCGCAAAGTCCATGCGTAACTCGCACGGGTCATTAATGCCTGGTATTATCCGGTGTGCTATCTTCCGGACCACACCTCCCAAGCTGATGGGGATCGAAGCTTCGCCCATGACGGGCTCTAAGGTACCATTCGCCATCATGACCGCTCCCCTCTGGTTAAGTTTCAATTAACTATTTCTGGCTTTAATGAATTTTAGCTCGTTCGCTCCCATGAACGTATTCGTTGACCCCATGCCCACTAATGAATGACAGAGTTTTCTGCCTATCACGACATCAATATAGGGTCGTGCGGATTTACCTCTACTTAACTTAGGGTTGAAAGGTGTATCCGGATCTCGAATAACTTCGTCCAAATTTGTCACGATCTGTTCTTTAATAACCGCAGATTCGTTTGCATCCAGAGAACGTTGATTAGGGTAATCTTTGACCCGTAAACTTAGGTTAAATTGAAGACAGTTTTTCTCAATTCCTGAGGTGTCTATTCTTAGGCTTTTCTAGGACCACGTCAGAAGAATCACGCACCGGCGCATGATTTTCTGAGCTGAGGTGACGATGATGAATTGCTGAGTCGGCTGTGTTAGTTACAGACGATGTCGAATTAAATGAGTTGATGGATGTTGATGTTTCAGGTAGAGTTATGTCCGGTTGATCTGCCAATGCTTGAGTCGGCTTAGGAAGGAAGGGAGAAGCATTGACCCTTAGTATGTTCTCTCTTACTGGTTTCTCTGGCCACAGGCCGAGTCACACGTTCTTTTGACTTGATCCGCCTTCCCGCATTTGTGGCAGAATTCATGCCATGTTTTTGGAAATTGTCTCCAATCATGATCCCCACCTTTGCAATTGAAATAAGTTGGTTCCTGCCTAGGTTGGTTCCTTGATCTACGGTTCCTATTGGGAAAGCCGCCTCTCGGTGATGCTTGTGATTTTTCAGAATTCCTAGGCTCATCTGCCTTTGAATTCGTATCTGTGAACGACTTCTTACCTTTATTGGGCCCGTCAGAAGTAGCTTTAGTCTTATAGTTGGCCGAGTTCTTTCCATCTCTGACCATTACTAGCTTGGCGTTCTCTCTGCGTCAGCTGCTAGGAAAGCCAGTCCGTTGTAATGAAAGAATTCGTGGCGCCCAACTTACTGCTTTATGTCTGAACTTAGGTTACTATACGCCCTATCCATCTGCTCTTGTAGCGTCACCGGCTTTAAAAATCTGCGATATAGGCCTTGCATACAGATGAGATAGTTTGACGACAGCTCGTCCTTCTCTTGATACCTCTGAGTGGGTCACGGTAGGTCAACTCAGAGCATTGCGGTCAGCATTTCCTCGTCAATGAGGTAACACACCTCTTTACCGTTCTGGAATTTAGCCAGAAAACTCTCCACTCTGATGTGTTTATCCCCAGGATATATGACGCCCCAATTCTTAATGACTGAATCTAAAGTTTTATTTCGCCTTGGAAGAGGGGTATGATACTCTGGAGTTCCCCAAACAAACTATTTCGCGACCTGTTCCATCCGATTCTTGTTGCCCCGGGCCATACGACCCATAGGGCCTACTCTGAGCATACTGCTGAAAGGATTGATTTGGATAGCAACCCCCAGTGGCCGCTTTCGCACCGTAAATAGGGTTACTTTTTGACGTGGGAGGGTTTGTCACACCTCCTTGAAAGGTGGGTGTATTCGCGAACCCCGGAACCAATGACCTATAGGCCCAACTATAGCCTTGGAATTGCTCTGGCCTGATCCGCGTCCCAACCAACTCACCTGATGGCATGCTGACCTGCCTTGGCTCCCTTCTAATACGCGAGCCATTGAACTCACCCTGATCATAATCGGTGGGGTTGTTCCCCATTTTGGCCACTACTCGCCCGGTTCACATGGTTTTTGATATTGTCCCTAACATGCGTGAGGCAACACCTGTGTCAAATGTAGGCCCATAATCTGCCCTATCCGTCCTGGCAGGGGTGTGTCCTATTGGAAAGTCGGGTGTTATATTAGGTCCCAAATTAGGGGTAGCATACCGCCGGTTAGCCGCCCTGATACGTGACTCGCACGTGGCCTCTTGTTCCTGAGACGACATCCGGTACCTATAACTAGAACGAAAACAGTTCTCAGTGACAATGTGTTAGGTGGGGGTGGTTTAGTGCACTAATCACCACTGAACTATAAATGTTAGTCTCTGCAATCAACGGATGGATGCTAGAGTTCCCGACGCCTGTCTTAAAATCAGGCCTCATTACCAGACTGAAAGTGGTTTCCTTAAATCTCTCAAAAATTTCCGCGGGGTCCTCAGCGGTTTCCATCGTGTCCCTTAACTGTGTTATTATTCCAGCCGGAGTTAATTTTGAGAACCGATTATCCTCTT